>JAVTVY010017842.1:0-71867 GCA_036873755.1 Hanleya hanleyi | reverse complement strand
AGAGATAATACTAGGTGTGACGTGTCAGAGACCAGATTACATTACATCCTGTAATAGAGAGATAATACTAGGTGTGACGTGTCAGAGACCAGATTACATTACAATCTGTAATAGAGAGATAATACTAGGTGTGACGTGTCAGAGACTAGGTGTGACGTGTCAGAGACTAGGTGTGACGTGTCAGAGACCAGATTACATTACATCCTGTAATAGAGAGATAATACTAGGTGTGACGTGTCAGAGACCAGATTACATTACATCCTGTAATAGAGAGATAATACTAGGTGTGACGTGTCAGAGACCAGATTACATTACATCCTGTAATAGAGAGATAATACTAGGTGTGATGTGTCAGAGACCAGATTACATTACATCCTGTAATAGAGAGATAATACTAGGTGTGACGTGTCAGAGACCAGATTACATTACATCCTGTAATAGAGAGATAATACTAGGTGTGACGTGTCAGAGACCAGATTACATTACATCCTGTAATACTAATAGAGAGATAATACTAGGTGTGACGTGTCAGAGACCAGATTACATTACATCCTGTAATAGAGAGATAATACTAGGTGTGACGTGTCAGAGACCAGATTACATTACAATCTGTAATAGAGAGATAATACTAGGTGTGACGTGTCAGAGACTAGGTGTGACGTGTCAGAGACCAGATTACATTACATCCTGTAATAGAGAGATAATACTAGGTGTGACGTGTCAGAGACCAGATTACATTACATCCTGTAATAGAGAGATAATACTAGGTGTGACGTGTCAGAGACCAGATTACATTACAATCTGTAATAGAGAGATAATACTAGGTGTGACGTGTCAGAGACTAGGTGTGACGTGTCAGAGACTAGGTGTGACGTGTCAGACACCAGATTACATTACATCCTGTAATAGAGAGATAATACTAGGTGTGACGTGTCAGAGACCAGATTACATTACATCCTGTAATAGAGAGATAATACTAGGTGTGACGTGTCAGAGACCAGATTACATTACATCCTGTAATAGAGAGATAATACTAGGTGTGACGTGTCAGAGACCAGATTACATTACATCCTGTAATAGAGAGATAATACTAGGTGTGACGTGTCAGAGACTAGGTGTGACGTGTCAGAGACTAGGTGTGACGTGTCAGAGACCAGATTACATTACATCCTGTAATAGAGAGATAATACTAGGTGTGACGTGTCAGAGACCAGATTACATTACATCCTGTAATAGAGAGATAATACTAGGTGTGACGTGTCAGAGACTAGGTGTGACGTGTCAGAGACCAGATTACATTACAATCTGTACATCGAAACATGTATGATTCTTCAAGTGAACAAAGTTTAACGAGAAACTGAAAATATACAAATGTTGAACATACTGATCACTTTGGAGTCTAACAAAATTTGTTGTTAGTCCATATGACTACAGAATGTTTCTTTTGAATGTGACTTACATGTAGCAACTTCAGATAACTTAATTGAGACCAAGCATAGGACTAAGCCTAAAAATGAGGTACAAGAGTGAGACAAACCGTCACCTTCATGAGAGGATATATCAGGTGCTTTAGTTTCATACTTACAAGTACTATAATGACAATGAAATTGACTAAACTTTAATATCTGCAGTTGCTATGTCACAGTCAAAAGAAATAGTCTGCAGTCACAGACAGTGTATAATGTCTGCAGTCACAGACAGTGTATAATGTCTGCAGTCACAGACAGTGTATAATGTCTGCAGTCACAGACAGTGTATAATGTCTGCAGTCACAGACAGTGTATAATGTCTGCAGTCACAGACAGTGTATAATGTCTGCAGTCACAGACAGTGTATAATGTCTGCAGTCACAGACAGTGTATAATGTCTGCAGTCACAGACAGTGTATAATGTCTGCAGTCACAGACAGTGTATAATGTCTGCAGTCACAGACAGTGTATAATGTCTGCAGTCACAGACAGTGTATTATAATGTCTGCAGTCACAGACAGTGTATAATGTCTGCAGTCACAGACAGTGTATAATGTCTGCAGTCACAGACAGTGTATAATGTCTGCAGTCACAGACAGTGTATAATGTCTGCAGTCACAGACAGTGTATAATGTCTGCAGCCACAGACAGTGTATAATGTCTGCAGTCACAGACAGTGTATAATGTCTGCAGTCACAGACAGTGTATAATGTCTGCAGTCACAGACAGTGTATAATGTCTACAGTCACAGACAGTGTATAATGTCTGCAGCCAGACAGTGTATAATGTCTGCAGCCACAGACAGTGTATAATGTCTGCAGTCACAGACAGTGTATAATGTCTGCAGTGACAGACAGTGTATAATGTCTGCAGTCACAGACAGTGTATAATGTCTGCAGTCACAGACAGTGTATTATAATGTCTGCAGTCACAGACAGTGTATAATGTCTGCAGTCACAGACAGTGTATAATGTCTGCAGTCACAGACAGTGTATAATGTCTGCAGTCACAGACAGTGTATAACAGCCAGTGTATAATGTCTGCAGCCACAGACAGTGTATAATGTCTGCAGTCACAGACAGTGTATAATGTCTGCAGTCACAGACAGTGTATAATGTCTGCAGTCACAGACAGTGTATAATGTCTGCAGTCACAGACAGTGTATAATGTCTGCAGTCACAGACAGTGTATAATGTCTGCAGTCACAGACAGTGTATAATGTCTGCAGTCACAGACAGTGTATAATGTCTGCAGTCACAGACAGTGTATAATGTCTGCAGTCACAGACAGTGTATAATGTCTGCAGTCACAGACAGTGTATAATGTCTGCAGTCACAGACAGTGTATAATGTCTGCAGTCACAGACAGTGTATAATGTCTGCAGTCACAGACAGTGTATAATGTCTGCAGTCACAGACAGTGTATAATGTCTGCAGTCACAGACAGTGTATAATGTCTGCAGTCACAGACAGTGTATAATGTCTGCAGTCACAGACAGTGTATAATGTCTGCAGTCACAGACAGTGTATAATGTCTGCAGTCACAGACAGTGTATAATGTCTGCAGTCACAGACAGTGTATAATGTCTGCAGTCACAGACAGTGTATAATGTCTGCAGTCACAGACAGTGTATTATAATGTCAACAACAAATTCTATGGACCTTTAAGGTACAAGTTATCAATATGTCTACAATAAACGTGACGATGTAAAATAATTCATTTTTACAAGCTTTTGAGAAAAACTATATCCTTATCCTCATCCTCTCAGGTAGCGGCAATTGCAAAGAGGTATAGAGATACTAGTGTTTATATGATATCGTAGGACTATAAACATGGAAATATAGGAGTGGATGTAACATGTATATTATAGAATACTAGTATTTATATAATATCATAGCACTATAAACCTGCAAACATAGGAGTGGATGTAAATGTATATTATAGAATACTAGTATTTATATAATATCATAGCACTATAAACCTGCAAACATAGGAGTGGATGTAAATGTATATTATAGAATACTAGTATTTATATAATATCATAGCACTATAAACATGCAAACATAGGAGTGGATGTAAACTTGAAGAAAAATTCAAGGTGAGGAAATGATCGCGACTGCGATTGTCAGCAGACTATAATTATTACAGCACGTAATATTGGGGTGGGAAAAATGTTGTGTGGGGACACAGGGCTAAGTAGCACTGTTTTGTCAGAGATTTTTTTGAAAATTTAAAATTAAATTTTTTTAAATTTTAAAATTTAAATATTTTTTAACATCTTGGAAACACTAAATTATTATATAGCTTACTATAATACTCATACATGGTCATATTTTAAAGCGCGAGCCCGTGTTTGCCAAGCATGGAAAATTACACTATATAGTATATACCCTATACACAGACCAGGTTAATAACATGGCCTCGAAAATGACGCTGAGAGGAAAAACCACCTTCTTTTAGATCGGTCTAGCGATCGAACCAGCACACGAAATGTGCCAAAGTTGTATGCCATTGAACGAGGACATCCTATAGCTTATGTCGACGTGTCATTATCCCAACAACTGTTACTAATTATCACTGTACACCCAGATGAAGTCCGATGTTACGCTAAATTTTCTTTAGTCGGACAAGATCGTGGCCAGAAATTGTCAGTGTAAACTGCACTGAACAGGCAGTTTTGGCCAGTCATCTCTTCAATCACCGCATAAATTGGTCTGTTTTTTTAAGCAGGGTGTCAATACATAACGTACCTGTTCTGACATTACTCCATGACATCGCCCTATGGTAAATCCATGCGTGTTTTCTTGTATTCAAATCATTTTAACTGCAAACCCTGCTTCCCGCTGGATTGTCGGCGATAAAAGCTTGGCCGAGTCGGCGATAAAAGCTCGACGCTGATTGGTCGGAATATCTCTAAATATAGCCTTTTCGTTATTCCGACCAATCAGCGTCGAGCTTTTATCGCCGACTCGGCCAAGCTTTTATCGCCGACAATCCAGCGGGAAGCAGGGTTTGCAATTAAAATGATTTGAATACAAGAAAACACGCATGGATTTACCATAGGGCGATGTCATAGAGTAATGTCAGCACAGGTACGTTATGTATTGACATCCTGCTTAAAAAAACAGACCAATTTATGTGGTGATTGAAGAGATGACTGGCTAAAACTAACTGTTCAGTGCGCTTTACACTGACAATTTCTGGCCACGATCTTGTCCGACTAAAGAAAATTTAGCGTAACATCGGACTTCATCTGGGTGTACAGTGATAATTAGTAACAGTTGTTGGGATAATGACACGTCGACATAAGCTATAGGATGTCCTCGTTCAATGGCATACAACTTTGGCACATTTCGTGTGCTGGTTCGATCGCTAGACCGATCTAAAAGAAGGTGGTTTTTCCTCTCAGCGTCATTTTCGAGGCCATGTTATTAACCTGGTCTATGTATAGGGTATATACTATATAGTGTAATTTTCCATGCTTGGCAAACACGGGCTCGCGCTTTGAAATATGACCATGTCATAGTAAGCTATATAATAATTTAGTGTTTCCAAGATGCAAAAAAAATTAAAGTTTTAAAATTTAAAAAAATTTAAATTTTAAAATTTAAAAAAATTTAATTTTAAATTTTCAAAAAAATCTCTGACAAAACAGTGCTACTTAGCCCTGTGTGTGGGGATACTGTTGTGGGGGAAAATGTCGGTGGAGAAAATGTCGCTGGGGAAACTGTCGTTGGGGGATAATGTCAGTACCCCTCACTAAACATCCCTGTGTATTTTACATGCATGTACACCTGTCATCACAAGCTGTTATATTTGGGTGACCTGGCTTTGTTGTGAGGTTTCACATCATGTACTGTATGTAGGTTGTCAGTATGCAATGATGGGGAACAGTCACAGTATTATGAATAAGTACATGTATTGTGAGACCTGTAAACAATACCCTCAGGCTGGCTATGAAAATGACAGACTTTGATAATGTTACATAGGTTCATCTGAAACATCTATGTAGTACAATTTTTTTACGTTTTATAAACCGGGTTTGTACACCTTGAAGCTTCCAATTTTCAAGGTAATAGTTTCTGTTTTCATGGCATATTACTTCCAGTTTCACTGAAGCTATAAAGTTCAATCTTTTTAATTTTGCTACTTAAACATGTGGATTGTCATGTTGAAAATCTTCACAATTTAGTCCAGATAAATCCTCAATTCTCGCAGAGGGTTTAGCTGGACATTTTTGGTGATTTGAATGAGTTCGTGAGTCAATGCCTCTATAAAACAATCTCATACATTTCATCCCCTGCGCTTGTTTTGAATTAGCATGCGGCTTTTGCTTAACTTTCGATGTCGATTTCAACCCAACTTCAAAGAAAAGTGGTGAAATTCAAACCTCATACCTCGTAGCGGATTGGCATAATCAGCTAGCTTAGCACATTCACTGATTGTTTTGAGTTGGAGGAAATCCCTTGATCTGTATTATATCCACAACTGTTGTGGGTAACTAACCAAGCCAGTTTATCGTTTCCAACAGATCAATCGATACACTGGCTCGCGGGGATGCATGTTGATATGTACATACATCGTTCACATATTGTCTTTCAAACAGACGTGGAAATTCTTTTGAGATGATCAAAGAATATACCACAGTGCTATGATGGGGATAAGTTTGCAATCCGATGGTAAAGAACAGTACAATTAATTTTGAACTACAACTTGACAACTGAGTTGACAATTAATAATGGACAGGAACTGCCATATGCAAGGTCTTCATAGTACAATTTTCTATTTTTTAAGGCTCTTCAAGATCTTCAATTCTAAACTGTCACTTTTCAAGGTTTTCAATGTAGTGTACGTATCCTGTATGAACTACATGTAACTGCATCTATTATTACCTTCAAAAGTTGCGATGTGTAGGATGCATTTGTTGGAGAAGTGCAATTTTTAAACAAATCTTGGGACTTCGACGACCCTCAATCTCAGCCTTAATGGGCTTCTCTAATTTACACAGTAAAGTGTGTGTGTACATCAACACTCTGACAATCCAGCCACGTCATATAATTGGAGCTATCTCGCAAATTGTATTTTTGGCCTTAGTAACTTTGACCTTGACCTTGATGGTTCTCCTATGTTCCATGGGTAAGATATGCCAGCAGTTTAGTCTGGTAAACTCCTGGAATATCTTACCCATGGGACAGAGAAGAACTATAGTAAACTCATGGTATAAATTATCTTACTCATGTGATATAGAAGAACCGCAATAAACCCCTGGTATAGTTTACCCATGGGACAGAGAAGAACTATAGTAAACTCATGGTATATCTTCCTCATGGGATAGAAGAACCACAATAAACCACTGGTATAGTTTACCCGTGGATGGGACATACATGTAGAAGAATCAGTAACTCCTGGTATATCTTACCCATGGGACATAGAAGAACCATAGTAAACCTCTGATATATCTTACCCATGGGACATAGAAGAACCAGTAACTCCTGGTATATCTTATCCATGGGATATGGAAGAACCACAGTAAACTTCTGATATATCTTACCCATGGGACATAGAAGAACCATAGTAAACCTCTGATATATCTTATCCATGGGACATAGAACCAGTACCTCCTGGTATATCTTACCCATGGGATATAGAAGAACCATAGTAAACTTCTGATATATCTTACCCATGGGACATAGAACCAGTAACTCCTGGTATATCTTACCCATGGGATATCAGAAGTTTGCTATGGTTCTTCTATGTCCATGTGACACAGAAGACCATAGTAAACTCCTGGTATATCTTACCCATGGGACATAGAAGTACCAGTACCTCCTGGTATATCTTACCAAGAACCAGTAACTCCTAGTATATCTTACCCATGGGATATAGAAGAACCATAGCAAACTTCTGATATATCTTACCCATGGGATATAGAAGAACCCTAGTAAACTTCTGATATATCTTACCTACATGTATGGGACATAGAACCAGTACCCATGGGATATAGAAGAACCATAGTAAACTTCTGATATGGGACATAGAAGAACCAGTACCTCCTGGTATATCTTACCCATGGGATATAGAAGAACCCTAGTAAACTTCTGATATATCTTACCCATGGGATATAGAAGAACCGTAGACATAGTAAACTTCTGATATATCTTACCCATGGGACATAGAAGAACCAGTACCTCCTGGTATATCTTACCCATGGGATATAGAAGAACCCTAGTAAACTTCTGATATATCTTACCCATGGGACATAGAAGAACCAGTACCTCCTGGTATATCTTACCCATGGGACATAGAAGAACCATAGTAAAATTCTGATATATCTTACCCATGGGACATAGAAGAACCATAGTAAAATTCTGATATATCTTATTCATGGGACATAGTGAATCAGTACCTCCTGGTATATCTTACCCATGGGACATAGAAGAACCATAGTAAACTTCTGATATATCTTACCCATGGGACATAGAAGAAGCAGTACCTCCTGGTATATCTTACCCATGGGATATAGAAGAATCATGGTAAACTCTTGGTATATCTTACCCATGGGACACAGTTTGCCCTGGTTACTCTATGTCCCATGGATAACCCTATCCCATGCGTCAAGGTGTCCATGGCATCATGGTAAAGCTTTAATTTTTTTCTAAAATGTTGCTTAGGCCATCCTTAAAAATATGCCTGTTTCAGGTAACGGACCATTGCAAAAGATGGGTAGGTAGGTAGGTAGGCAATTTTTTTTTCTTTTTTCCTTTTTTTTTCTGATAGGCACATTTGAAAGTGGAGTTCAATCACCTACGACACTACAAATCTCAATATGGGTATATGTTGGAAAGTTTTGTCCATTAACATGACAAAGGAAAAACAATACCACAAAGTCCAGGAGTCTGGATAATTGAATTTATTCCATTTAGGCGGCCTTGGAAAGTGAAATTCAATACCAACTAGGCCCATGGGCTTATATAGAAAGATTGCAATTGGGGTATGGGGGTGATTCCGAACAGTTCTTTGCATGAATACATTACAGACACACTGGCACTGAAGGAAATATTATAACACAAGAGTGAATGAAACACACGTTATGGTTTCTATTTCTGCCTCGACATCCTGCACAATTGACTGTAAGACCTCGAGAAGTGTCGATGTTGTCGACACGAGGGTTATATGATTGTTTTTTAAAACATTTCCACTTTGTATCACGGAAACAGAAAATGGCGACCGCACCATTTTAGTTCCCGGAACGGCAAGGGAGACAACTACAGCTTTTTGTCACGGGCAATAACTAAAGCCCCGAGATTTGCCATGTGCTTCCGGTATCGCTGAATTCAGTTCTGTTAACGACCGGCAAACATTTTATTGTGAAAAAAAAATGCATTTTCAGGGGTTGAAATGTTTTGAAAAACTTACTTGCCACATGTGGCAGGTGAAAATTAATTTTACTTGCCCTCACTCAAATTTTACTTGTACACAAAATAAATCGATGGCGGCATTCATTCTTTCCTCTGAACTAATGGATGCTATACAGTTCAAGGTGGAGGTGTCATGTGGACTCCATGACAGACAGATGGACAGGCAAGCTCTCTATAACAAATTTAAATAATCCCTGCATTAATTGCATGTCATGTTTTTCAAGATTCATGACGGCCTTCAGGCCTCTTGTTTGTGGGACAACAGGCGAGGGACAATCACTCGCCTTATTTATTCTCAGGAGTGTGGTTAGCACACCTAAAATCACACTTAAATGAGTCTAGGCGAGTGATGGGTTATCTCCCTTGATAATAGACGAACAATGACCAATAATGATGTGAAATTTGACAGCGAGTGGTTCTTCCGCAATTTTTCTTTTCAAAAAATGAGGTGGGTGTTCTTTTAAATTTATTATTATTAATTTGTTTTGTTTGGCACACATGTTCTTTAAAAACTTTGAGCACCAGTGGAAACATTGATATGTCAAAGACAACTATCCCCCTAATTTTCGCAATTAGAACTGCAAAAAGGTTTGTTGTTGACTAAATCATGTGAACTTTAGATGGCACCTGTGACATTATATCAAAGAATTTAGATCCAATTTGAGGTAAGCTTAACCAGTATCCCAACTATATTTACTTATATTTATCAGAAGTCTCCCCTTGTAAATTGATGATTCCAATAAATTAGAATCAGCCACCAGAGTCCCATTGGAATTATCCATTAACTGAAATGTCTCCATAAAAAAAGCCAAAGAAAAGAAACCAACAATATTATTTACCAACTGGGAAAAAAACCCAGATAGTCCGATTCCGTTTCAGAACAGGTCCGACTTTTGCATGCACCGGACTACCGCGCAAGTGTTGACGCGCAACCGGAAGTAGATTTGGCGCGGGAAATGTTGATAGAGAGAGAAGACCAACAACAAGGTCCAACAACAATAAGATTCATCGGGGTTTCGCTGGCCGCGGTGCATTCTGGGATTGAAGAAAGATAAACAAACCGATCACGTGGTTCCCCAAGCATGGAAGCATAGGCTGACAGTGGAAGATTTTAGGAGTTGTAAAGGCCCTCCAACTGCGCGATTTTTTGCCTCAAATGGGTTTGATGTACTCGTCAAATATAAAATATAAACTTGTTATCCCTGTTTAGTCGTACATAAGGAAAAAAACCCAGTTATTCTGACTGGCAAGGCTGTAAACTTGCGCTACATCTCTTGGTCGCTGTGCCTGGTCCCGCGTCGAGGCTCACAACGGGTGGGACCCGCAAAACGCATAGTCAACATACTTGATTGAATTCACTCACGTACTCAAGCGGACCTCTGATTAATTTAAGCCTAGCAGGTGACCAGAGTTATTGTTCTCTTTTTTAAAGCTCTTTTTCCCCACACCTGACTTCACTACGCAAACGAAACGAGTTCTGACAGGCAAATCACAGAGCATGTTGAACCTCTTTGAATGTTTGCGAATACCTGTATTTATTTTCTCTGCCACCAAAAAATCCACTTTGCCGACAAAAATTCAGAAACGGCAGAAAACAGTGCCAGCCAGCTATGTTGTCATATACAAACGGTTGACCACGTGGCTTTGTTTTTCTTTCCTAAGACCCGGATGTGACATGCGCACTTGAAACCACGACATCCCTTATGGCCAAAGATTGGCTTGAAATAAATTTCCAATGGATTATTTCTTGGATTGTCCGTTCCTTCAGATAGATCTAGACTTCTAAAAGGTATTTACGAAAATTGATCGCATTTTATCGTTTTGGCTAGATAAAATCTTACTTGCCGCATGCGACAAGTAGATTTTTTTCAACTTGTCGCCGGGAAAATTCACTTGCCGGCGGCAGGTAGGCAGGCGTTATTTCGACCGCTGATTTTAGAGCAGCGAGAACAATCATTTGTAGAAGATAGACGAATTGAATTAGCTTGCAAATACAGACCAGGTTTGGATTTTATTTCTCTTCTCGTGAAAAAAAAAAATAATAAAACCGCCGACCCTCGATTTTCAGTTTTTGATGGGTCGGTCGGGTTACCGGAAACCCAGATAATTTTAAGGACGGCCTTACATACCTCTTGTGTTATGTGATATAACTGTTATATGATTTTGGGGCGAATATATTTTGCTAAATTGTACTGATAACAAGTTTGCTTGTAGAACGTTTTGACGTTATAGAGGTGTCCTTCATTGAAGTTCTAGTTAATGTATCATTTTACATGATGTCATCATGCTATGTTGGATGAATGAGTGAAGACGACTATAATGTCATTAGGTTCCAAAAACAATGGGAGGCAATCGATGATGTTTTTGAAAGTTGTGGCTCCCGTTTTTTCTGGTGGTATAACTTATCATATACTTGGAAGAAGAATATAATCCACAAAACTATTACCACAAACAAACAACTATAACTACAAAAGTCTTGATTTCTGACATTTTAGCAGGACATTGGAAAGCTTTGCATCATGTCCAGAATGCTGACATATGTTTTGTGATGTCATCTCAGGCATGGAGTCAAGTATAGGCGCTGTCATGTTTTTCAGAGAATGTGAGAAGTGAGATCATTTCAGTGCCTGTGATATTGAAAATATGAGGTCACAGAAAAATTTTCTTCATAGTTGAACTCAACTACCAAAATAAATTTTATCAAAACATGTTATTTGATGAATATTTTGCAATGATGCTAGTTACTACCTCTTCAAAAACACATCCACAACGGTAATTTCAGTATTTATTTCACTGATAAAATCATATTAATGGTCAAACAATATATGCAATGATTTGCGATCAGGTGTGTTAGGTTCAATCTTGAATGAATGGTCTCCTCCCTGTACAAATAATCATCGAACCACCGAAATGCTGTGAGAATTATATTTAACTAGTGACGATCATTGCCATATACGGCATGATCAGACAGATCAGGCCGTCGATGTCTATAGTTCCGCCTCAGTAATGGCAATCCAACAAAGTCCAGGCATACACCGTTTTTTGCCAATTAGGATATCGGTGATAGATACCCGTTCAGGCTGATAAAAAAATTCCATTTGCAGTGTCTGTAACGACCGCTAGATGGCGTGATCCGCTTCTCACCAAAGTGATTCGCAACTGCCCGCACTGGTGCACTGAGACGAATGTGATTTTCTCATTTATTCACAAGCTCGAATAGAGAATTTAATACGTACAATTATCGTCAACATATTTTCCTAGGAAATAAGACCAAGAATCACTCTCAACTCTCAACAAAACAAGCGCCAGCAATCTAGATGTTAAAAGTAATTCGGAACTGCCCTATTAACTTCACTTCTGCTGACAGTCTTAAGAACAATTGTTGCTTTTTTTGTGGATTTTTACTTATCTAGATATACTTCAGGGATTCATATAAGTCACTTTTTACAACCGGTAATCAGGGGTAAAATTCATTCAAAAACTGAATTCAGACCCAAAGTTGAATTTGACTAAATATTTTTAGGTTTTGAGTAAAACTCAATAGCCTATTATTTTAAGAAACAAGATAAAATCATTGAGAATGATGATAAATTTGAAGAAATATTCAAATTGAAGAAAATACTGAAAATTAAATCCACTCATTTGATTAACAAATGAAATTTTTGACTTGTATGAGACTATTACAATACATGAACACTATGTCATCCCATTAACCAATATCATATATCCAACACTCGTGGAATGATACAGGGAGCGTGACTGAACATCGCTGTCAGCTCCGCACCTCTGCTCTCAAATTCAACAAGACCAGTTATAATTTGTGCTCTATTTGTTGATGTCATGCTTTGTATTGCTTATCTCAGAAACTTTAGCTGTGATAGGTGAATATAGGGTAAGGGGGCATGACTTTCCTATCTCAGCTCAGAGCGGACGAAGCTAGGTTAAAATGTGGCAATAAAAGTTGACCTTCCGAAAAGTGCCTTTTCGCAATCTTTTGCTGACGAAAATAACGAAACGGGAGAGAAAAAATATGCCAATTTGATACAGTTTGACCGACCTGAGCTTCTTTGACCATGTACCATCCCTCATGACTGTTTTGATGCTCACAACATGTGATCAAATGTGTGGGAAAAACATTGTCTGATTTTCCCTTTTTGGCGCCTTTCTGACATGTTGTAAGAATATGACCTACGCTAGCCTATTTTTATCTCGTGACCTTTCTGATCACATGACTAAACACACATCACTATTGGTTTATAACCAGCAAGGATCAATTTCTGATGCCGTGAGCAAAAAGGTCAACCACATTCTGCGCATGTCCAACTGTGGAGAAAGAAACAACGGTTTTCTTGACAAAATCTGTGTTTGAAGGTAGATTCCGTCTGATTAAGGAAGTCATTAGGTGGTTGTCATAGTGCTGGAGATGCCAAATCATATTATTTATTCGATAAAATGCTTTTGGTGTCTGTCTCAATTACCCACGCCATGTGCAGTTAAAGATCTTGAGCGACTGAGGTCTTATTTACTGTCTGTCCCAGATAATATATTCCGAGACGTTTTCGGCGATATTTCGGAGACAATTTATCGTACAGCATTGAAACTTCACACAGTATATCAACTAAAAAATACAAATTTTTTCCCCATATTTCATTAAAATCTGTTGGGAATTGACGAAAATCACCAATACCTACCATGTTATTTTGGGGCTATGATGACGTTGATCTGCCAATGTTATAACATGCAGGATTGACGTCATGACGTTGAAAAATAACCTACAAATCTCCCATCTAATTCTTGTTTTCGCGATTTTTTGAGAACTACTGGAAGGAGTTTCTTGATACTTTGGAATAAAATTGGTACTTTTTAGTTTATCTCCTGTGTGAAGTTTCAATATCCTCCAATCAATTGTCTCCGAAATATCGCCGCAAACGTCTCGGATATATTATCTGGGACAGACAGTAGTTCTTCCCATTTCGGGCCCTATCAGTGATTCTCTTAGACACAACGGAAGTAACAGCGGCTCTAAACAAAGGATCAGCTGTTCTCTCCATTACAGTGCCGTGATCTCCACCCGCGCAACTGGGGGATTTTTAACCTAGGCCTCAATGAAGCGGAACAGGTTTTCCTAAAAATCTTCTCTCATACTTGAGATAAATTTCTACAACTTGGCGAAGAAAAGATAGTTCATCTGTTCAAATTATGTGTTAAAATCAGAGCTGAACTAGCCTTTTTCGAAGTTTTTTCCATTTACTTCTGTGTTAAAATTAGGCTTTTCAGAGAGAGAAAACTCCCCCCAGTGACATCATTGTATCCTAGAGAATTCGGTCTAAGGAGTCTGTTTCAGCAACATGCCAACAACAACCAAAAAAAAAATAGACTCCTTAACCGATGTTTTAAGGCTTTGTATTGCTGTATTTTTGCAACTGTTAATTTGGTGTCATTTTGTACTTTGCCTTTTCTGTGTATAGTGTTTGTTTTGTTGCTGGATAGAGACGTAAGTCTCATGTCCGGGACTGACATGCAGACACGGTAGGCCTGGAGCCGGCATCATGGCGTTGAGACAGGAAATTATGAACGATTTATGGGCAAAGCGTTGGTTACCATTTTCCGACCACTGCCACTGGCGCAGACACGGTCGCTCATACCAAATGACCAAATTATTTACCTGTTTGAATGTCGGAAAAGAGACTAACTCCAACAGATACAATCACAGTTATGTCTTATAAAAGCTTCTGTATAGTCTTCCATCGTTACTGTTTTCATTATTTGTCATAATTTGATAAATAAACTAAGCCTGGTAGTCTCTGATATGTCAAAATGGTCGGCCATCAGTTGTCTGCCCTTGAATTTTAATGAATATCGAACGGAAACCTCAAGTTAACGAGATTTTACAATTAAACAAAATATCATCAGTTCCTTCAAATGCTATGTACATTTAATGATATAACAACATTTTCTCTAATTGTTTTGATGCCTTCTTGTGATCATTTTTGACCAACCAAACATGGTTTCAGATAAAACATGGGGAATTATTTGTAACACATCTTCTGATTGGCTAATTTTATACCCAAATAATTTTGCCGCCATTTTGATTCATTTTGAAGACGGTGAACACGATGTCGGACGGCGAAAACAGCGCTAGTCCTCAAAAGGATGAGGTAGTTCACACCTTCATATCGTGTGTAGCGAATCTAATTATACTTTGAAGATCACCGCGAAATCAATTTTATCGCATTATCGTCAGTCATCACACACAGATCCTTGATGCAATTGAACCAAATTGTCCTGATAATTTTTGCGGACAACAACAACATACGCTGGCAGCAACAACAACATAAACAAAATCTGCTGACAACAACAGCAGCAAATACCTAGCCCTTGTTGGCGTGACCAGGGGATGCTCACGCCATTGGGTCGGAGAAACCAAGCTCCGAGCGCACGGTAAACAGCAACATTCCATTTCATGTAATTCGACAGAAATAGATATTTAAAACGTACCTTATACCATCAACTTCAATACTGTACACACACAAACACGCACAGAGGGTAGGAAAAAATAAGTGACTCGGGGTTGTTGCTGTTCCTCGGGACAAACATAACGCTTCCCTGCTCAACTCCGTGAGCACGTGTTGTTTTGCGGAAGCCCGAGACTCTCGCCGAGGATTACCCAAAATGCAAACCGCGCACGTGTTCGGAAAGAAATTCGTCCACTGGTAAACAACATGTCAGCTGTTAGGAGGGCCATCAATTCTGCTGCTTTTTGGCACACATATACTTCAAAATATTCCTTTGTTCGGTTTTGAGTGAATAATTCAAATTCAAGTCGGACACAACAGAATTGATGGCCCTCCTAACAGCCGACATGTTGTTTGCCAGTGGACGAATTTCTTTCCGAACACGTGTGCGGTTTGCATTTTGGATAATCCTCGTTCGCGCAAAGGAAAGGAAATAAAGATGGGGTGAAGCAGGGAGGAAGG
The DNA here is from genome assembly GCA_036873755.1 of Hanleya hanleyi. Classification (NCBI taxonomy): domain Eukaryota; kingdom Metazoa; phylum Mollusca; class Polyplacophora; order Lepidopleurida; family Hanleyidae; genus Hanleya; species Hanleya hanleyi. The sequence continues at coordinate 56,003 of JAVTVY010017842.1, read as the reverse complement.
ACGTTTTCATGTGTGCCGAGAAACAACAACAATCCCGAGTTACTTCTTTTTTTCTACCCTCTGTGCTTTCGTGAGCAGATTGTGTGTGTATATGGATAAGTTGGTGGAATAAGGTACGTATTTATTCATGAATTTGAGTCGAATTTCATGAGTTGAATTTTGCTGTTTACCGTGCGCTCGGAGCTTGGTTTCTCCGACCCAATGGCGTGAGCATCCCCTGGTCACGCCAACAAGGGCTAGCAAGTACCCAGTTTCAGAGCAGTGTTCAGTCACGCTTTCAAAAGTAATACTGCCTTTGGTCCACCAGGATAACTAAATCTGCTGTCCCTATATATTTGTGGTGTCTGATTTGATTGGATTTGTTGTAATGTAATCTTGGAAAATCCTCTCGGATTGGGCACAGGCTGCTTGGTGCCCGCCCGAGAGTATATGCAGCCATACTGTGTACAGTTCCTTCAATTAGCCACAGCAATCAGCAATGCTGAGGCAAATGCCGTGGCAAGAGTAACTTCGCCTCAGGCTAGTGATTTTTATCATTGTGTTAAACAGCAGGGATTCCGCCAGAAAAAAAAATCTGGGTCCGCAAATACGAGGGAGCGAAGCGACCAAGCCTGAGGGAGCGTAGCGACCGAAGGGGGAGAGTCCGAGAGGGGGGTTTCCCCCCTCGCGGTAGTCCAATACAATGGGTGACTGACAGCCTTTCTTTTATTATTCGGATGTTCGATTGGGCTGTACAGTCCCATTGGTAACGAAGTCAAGTGCAGGTGCAGAAATCTTCCTCCAGAACGACCATTGAAAAATAGGAGATTTTGAGAAAATAAAGAAATGACAAGCACACTCACCAGTATAAATGAATTGCTCGTGTTTCAAGGCACAAAATAACACCACCCACACATCTGAGCCACTCTACGTAAAATTCCACGGAGACAACAAACTGTCACATGTTCCAGAGCACCGAAAATGCGTCCAAAAATGGCGTATATGGCTTTACCCTAAAGCATTATGGGAAGTAATCGCACGATCCCTCGTGTCACATGGTGTACACAAACGCGAGTGTACAGAAAGGGACCTTTATAAAATTACCAAAAAGCGAGCACAAAACTTGTACGTTAGTCAGATAATTTGAGAAGACCCCGTATCTCAGAGTATCACATGATTCGTTCACACGTGTCGGTGTGTGCCTACGTCACTTCCCTTCATGTGCCAAAGTGAAGGCCGCCTAATTTGTTTACGCTGATCGGACAAGATTTAGCTGCCTATGGCTTAATGAGAGATCGATAGATGCCTGGAATGTGCCATTTTGTGGATCTAAGCTGCACGGATACATTCAAACCGGTCAGTAATCCTGTCAATTAATTATTGCGTCACAATTTGACAATTTCCGAGGTCCGAAGCCCTGCCTCTTGAAACAAGATGGCAGCCTATGTGACTGTGATACGGACATGGTAGACATCAACATATTAAAGGAGGACGTATTCCAGTCACATTATATTGGACTACCCTCGCGGCGGCAGAAGATTTTTGATAATTGCCGTTTAAATTGATGGCCTGAGAGAGCGTCTAGAGATGGATTTTATAATAAAGATTAACAGCAGGAACGTCTGTTTAAAGTCTATTTACACTCTTTGCTGCGTATGTATTACCGCGATAATTTGAACTTGGAAGCAGAAATCTTCCGGGACGATTGCTAACCGAGTCGATACGCGGACGTGGTGGAGAGCACCACATGAACAGATTTTGATAGTGAGAGCTGAAAAACATCATGGCAAACAAAATTATGCCCTCAGATGATGTAATAATATACCCGAATGGTGACAGTTGTTAACTTGACCTTCCAGAGCTTCTACTTTCATTTCCGTGGCCTGCGCTCAGGGGTTTTTTCAGACGATTACAAATTGAGTTTTTGGAATTTTTTAAATTGAGTTTTTTTCTCGGAAATTGAGTATTTTCTGGGGTTGATAGTTTGCGCGCGCTAAAAAATTGAGTTTCTGTGAAAAAAAAATTGAGTTTCTGTGAAAAAATAGTCTGAAGAAATATATAATTTGTGTCTGCCGGCAAGAATTTTTTTTGGCCGACGTTGCGGTCAATTGCAGAGACAGGGCGATATAAAGACATCATGTCTGAATACCTTACGTAAACCAGGATCGTTGTTGGAATCATAACGAAAGACATCAACAATTTTGGGGTAAAAGATTCGATCGTTACCTTTCCATTTTTATTTAACATCTTTCGACAGCGATTGGCAGCCATTTTCCTTCGACAGAGATACTGCATCAATAAATAGTTATCTCCCTTGTTGCATTCGGAAACCAGGATTAGTGTGAAGTAGCGCACTCTTTCGCGGGCTCCCGACCAGCGCCCTCTGTAGCGCCGTGATTGGCTAATAAACAACCTTGACCCTACCAAGGCAACGTGACAATCGTTTGACAGTTCGACGAAAGGAAGGTACACACCGACGAGTTACGGTCCCGAAGAATTACAATCAATTAAATATACGAATGAACGCAGAAGGAATTGTATGGATAGCAGTTGCGTAGAGGGAAACCACCTTGCACTCTATGTCAATTTTTATCCCCAAATAAAGATCATTTTAGGCCTATTGTCTGTACCACATATCATATTCCAAACATGGCCGCCTGCATTCTGAAAGTGCATGTTGTAGCCCCATTCATTTCGTAAAAATGCTAGAGAGATGGTAATACCGGGTCATACTGGTCAACACTGGCAGAAAAAATACTTTTTGTTAGTATTTCATCGGTGGTGTAAATTTGAGATGGCATTGATATGTAGTTTCTGCAAAATCTGAATGATTAGCATCACCTCCCTAGTAATATAACAATTGTTTTGTTGTGTTTTTTTTTTCACAGTGCTGGATCACAGTTGAAGTTAAACTTCACACTTCAGTAGTTTATTTGTGTGAACCTCCATACCTCACTCTGAAGTACATGCATAACAAAATGGACATTCATGTTTATTATTATGCCATTTTTAACATTTGTATTTTTCTCTGCGATGAAAAAGCGATCAAATAAAAGATTGTTTGGAGTGTACTACTAAAATAATAAAAAATTTAGTTTTATATCTACTACACGACTAAAAAGTTGAAAAATTGAGTTTTATTGTACTTTTAGCGCGCCGAAGGTGCGCAAAAAAAATTGAGTTTTTCAAGTTTTGAAATTGAGTTCGATAAAGGATTTTCGTCTGAAAAAACCCCTGGCGCTGGAAGAGCACTTAACACAAGAAATCTGGCTGGATGGACAGACTGTAGTCGCAGACTGTTAGCTGAAAATGGAGTGCTATCATACCCGAGGGGAAGCGGAAAATTTTCCACGTGCTTCAGAGAACCGTCGGGTCATTGTCCTAATTACGGGACTTGCCGTCTTTTCAAATGTGAATTTCCACATGTGTTTTCATTGATATTCACGAAGGGAAGACTTGGAGGGATATAAAGTAACATTTTAAACCTTTAGCTACCATTTTACTCCATAACAAGCAGACCAAAAGGGGAATTTTTATTTCAGTCAGTGGGGGGAATGGGTCCATTGACGGACCCAAATAGACCCTAGCGGAATCCCTGAACAGGTTAGGTTGAATACCTCGAATCCAGGGCATTTCTCCCAGCAGGTTGGGGAAATGTTGAAATTGACCTGATTCCGGCGAAAAGGGATGATTCCGCCCAATTTGGGTGAATGACGTCATGAATCCTCACCCCAATTAGGCTGAATTAATCGTAACCCAAAGTGTTTCCTCCCGTTCATCCAAAGACCACGACTTTGAAAGATGAAAATGTTCAGTGCATTTGTCCAGGACCTCCTCTCTAGAAAACTGTCAAATTCATATTTCGAAGTTTGTGGGAAGGTGGAGTATGTTGTCAATAACAAAAATAAACACAAGACATGCAGATTACTTACCATTTTATAGTATTTTTTCAAAGTCAAACTGTTCTCCAAAACGGCAGCGTGTTTGGCGCCATCTTTGTTTGCCTTGTTTTGGAACTGCCAGGCGAAATTAATTGATAGTTCATAAAATATGAGTTGATACGCGAGAGGGCAAGATTGAGAGAATAAAATTCAATTCAATTCAATTCCATTACCAAATGAGCTCTCCACTGGATTATGCTGCTTACGGAATATGATATTTAAAAAAAAAATAGATCAATTAGTTGAGCCTCGTGGCCTGGACTTAGACCAGAACATGGCGGTAACAACAACAGCAACAGGTATGAACGTGAGCGAAATATGTTTTTCTATCGTCAATCGGGTTTATCATTTTTTGCGAGACAACATCATATTCCACTTTCCTGCACAATTCATAAGCAAATGTACGTCATAAATTTTATGGTATCGGAGAAAGCATGTCCCCTATTTTAGCGCCAAAAGTGGTCACTTCAGAATTTGAGATATTTATCATTGTAAAAAAATGATCACTTTGGGTTACGATTAATTCAGCCTAATTGGGGTGAGGATTCATGATGTCATTCACCCAAATTGGGCGGAATCATCCCTTTTCGCCGGAATCGGGTCAATTTCAACATTTCCCCTACCTACCCAGTGGACATTTCCCCCCAGCGGACATTTCCCCCAGTGGGCATTTCCCCCAGTGGGCATTTCCCCCAGTGGACATTTCCCCCACCTTATTTTTAGGTTATTTTGAACATAGTTTTCAAATAATATGGAAAAAATACAAAAAAAATTTTAACATTTTTTTAAATTTTCTATAAAAAGGATATAAGGATTTCCACACAGGTTTTACGATAAATCAGCCAATAGTGATAAGATATTATACATATAAGCTTACACAGTATAAAGCAGTATTATACAGTCTTATAGCGCATTTTAAAACAATATTTTAACATTTTAAGAAAACATATCACATAGTGGTAAGATAAAAGATGTATTCACTTTAGTTCAATTTTATTCTCATCAAATAGCTTCGGGACACCGACCTACGAATAGATAATGTTATGCTATATACCATGTAGACATCTTTTATATTGTTTTAAAATGTGTTATCAGACTGTATAATACTGATATATATGTGATAATATCTTATCACTATGTGACTCATTTATCGTAACACACATGTGGAAATCCTTATATATAGAAAATAAAAAAAATATAAAAAATGGTGTTATTGCCAAATTATTTAAAAACTATGTTCAAAATAACCTAAAAATATAGGGTGGGGGAAATGCCCACTGGGGGAAATGTCCATGAGGGAAATGTCCGCTGGGGGAAATGTCCACTGGGGGAAATGTCCGTACACCGAATACCTCCTATGGGGTACTTAAGTTGTGGTAGCGAAACTCATTTGAGGTATACTATAGTGCTATACCCCAATTGAGGTATAGTGCCATATCAATTTTAGTTTTCACCTATTTATGCATTAATTCACATATCTGTTCAACTCCTGGAGGGCATGGATCAGTTGATCACATATCAAGGGCAGTGAAACTGAATGCGGCGGTACTGGGAGAACTTGGGCGATCGTCAATCAAAATAACAGCAATAATGAATAGCATTTAATAGCTACCTAAGTCATATTTTCCACTCGGACCCTCAATCACTTCTGTACAAAGCATTCATTGAACAAAATGAACAGAAACTACTGGATATGTTATATAAAGAACATCTTGAGTGTGGTCAAGTCGACCACATTTGGGAAAACCTTGGCTGTCGAATCCCCCACTCGACTAATAAGTTAATTAAAAAACAACTTGAAAGTATATATATCAATACTTGGATAGAGCAAATAAAACTTAGCAGCAAGCTCTCTACATAAAGCGAATTGCAACATGCTCCTCACCTTGCGAGTAACATAATGGCAATAAAAAAACAACAAACATCGTTCTGCGTTAATCAAACTCGGAATTAGCGCTCATAAATTACCAATCGAAAAGGGGCGTTACATCAACACACCCAGATGTGATCGTTTATGCACGATATGTGACACTTTGGGGGATGAAAAACATTTTCTATTGTACTGCTCTGTATTTAAAAAGCAAAGAGAGTCCCTGTTTAATGCACTTTGCTTACTCGCCATACCTGCAGATCCTAACAACTTATTCAAGCAACTTGCTGATGGGTCAAATTTTATCATGGCTAAAGCAACCGCAAAATTTGTCTGACTGTTTCAGCCTCTTAGGTTATTGTACATGCTTGATGTTCTCTAGAATCATTGATCACCTATAAATATCTACACCTCACTCAAGAGTGGTTATTTTAAAATATGGCTATTTTAATGTCGGGTAAATGGAAACCCTTTTATATATTTGCATGTTTTGTCTGTTGTCTGATGTTTGTAGTTGTGTATGTTTTTATCATGTTTATATGTATGTATGATTGCGTTTTAGCCCTGATCGGCACAACTTTTACGCAAATAAACTATTCTATTCATATCTGGCCTCACTATCTTGGTCATTTTTCGGCAAATTTTTTTCATTAAACAGACTACACATTTGAATCAGTCATTTTGAAATTTTCAGAATGATAAATCTCTTTAATTTAAATATTTAATCTAACACTCAAACTAAAGACTTCAGCCCACACAATTCGGAAAACTCACCTCAGCAAAAATAATGTCGTATTAAAATAATTCCTGTTCAACGCCATGTTAAACATTGCTGAGGTGAACTGCTTAATATGCAACGGCATTTATCTCTGCAATTGTAGATTGCCGAGGTGAATTGTGTGGGCTGAGACTGCAAATAATGACATGCTTTTATGTTGTGAACATGTGTAAATTTCAAGGATGTAGATGTGACTAGTTTACAAATGGAATTCAAATGTCTGACACATCACATATTCTGCTAGCATGGCAGTGTCAAAAATAATCAGAGTTCGAATTTGGCACCTGTCCGTCAGTCCGAGACTGATAAAAAATCAAACGGACTGGTGTGAGTGACTGAACAACAAGTCCGTCGGACTGGTAACAAAAAGCTCTCAGTTCATTGTGTAAACTATTTCTCTGAATATCTTCGTACAATTTGTAAAGAATGAAAAACGAAATGCCTGTTTTCGGTTGCCCGACCGAGTCTAAATAAATCGTGCGAGTCTAAAAAAAAAATTCAGCAAATTCCAACGAAATCACGACCACGGCCGCGTTTTACGACAACAACAACCGTAAAGCGGCGCGAGCGCCATCAGCATACCGTAAAGTGTAATTTTTAATGCAACATGGCAAAGCAGGTTGACCATCTTTTCAGAAAATAAAGCACCCACTTCCAGGTTGGGAATCGAGACATCAGCAACATGATTATGCCTCAGTCGACCTGATCATATTTACCAGAACAATTTTAAACATATTCTCCATCAACTTCGAAAGAAATCTGATTTTTTGGCTTGAAATGGCCTTTGTTGAAGCAGTGTTTCGTGACGACATGTGCAGTCAAAGTGTAGCCGACAGGGTTTGTCGTCTGTGATTATCTTCACATGCGCTCAAGAAATTCAAGAAATGCACAATTATTAATTTTTTATTTAGTAGCAACCATCACAGAACAAAATATTCATGATGACAAATGCTCCAAGATCATCTTTTATTTAATATTAATGGACTAGTAAAGATATTTGCGGACTGGTTACATTTTTGGCTCACCAGTCTGGCGGATTGGTTCAAATTTTTCTTAAATTCGAACACTGATAATGGGCAGAGGACTGTTTCTAGGCGTGTGCATGCTAGCAGTGTGTGTCATTTTTTTGCCATAAAAATTCATTTTGTGAGCTACTTGCTACAGTTATATCCCTGTAATTTGCACGAGGCCAGTAGATAGAAGAATTCCACAATGTAAAGTTTGAATTTATATGTGAAATAGCTTTAAAGATGTATATTCAATGTTTTTCAATGTTAAAAATTAGACGATGAAATTAAAATGTGTTGTCTGTCTGTTTAATGATAATAATTTGCTGAAAAATGATCAAGATAGTAAGGCCAGATATGTGATCAACTGATCCATACCCTCCAGGTTTTGAACAGCTATGTGAATTATTGCATAAATATGTGAAAACTAAAATTGATATGGCACTATACCTCAAATGAGGTACGTACCGCAACTTAGGTATAGTACCCCATATGAGGTATTCAACCTAACCTGTTAAATGGAGAAAATTTTCTTGGTCCAATACAATGGATAACTGATTGTTGTTGTTGTTGTGGTAACTGATAGCCATTCATTTATTATTTGGATGTTCGATTGGGCTGTACAATCCCATTGGTAATGAAGCAAAAGTCCAGTTGCAAAAATCTTGCTCCAGAATGACCTTGGAAAATGAGATTTTGAAAAAATAAAGAACTGACAACCACACTCACCAGTATAAATGGATTGCTAATGTTTCAGCGCACATAATAACACCACTCACACATCTGAGACACCAGGTAAAGTTCCACAGAGACGACAAACTTGCACATAATTGCAGTTTCAAAAAAACTTGTGTAAGACGGCGGCTACTTATTCACTTAATACGGCTTCATGAATCATTCTGGTGGGCAGTCAAGGGATGTATGTGAAGCGTGTGTAGGCGAAGGGGTCTTTCAAGAATTATGTGAAAGCAAGCACAAACTTTCCACCTATTGTACCAGATTTGCATAACACTTGAGTCCATTTCTAGCGATAATTTGAAGAGACACTGTATTTCAAAGTATCACGTGATCACCAACATGTTGGTGCAAGGCTCGAAATTAGCATTGCACACCTGCACAAATACATCTATTTTTTTCAAGGCGCACGTAAATTTTGATCGTCCGGTGCACAGCGTGTGTGTAGCTACATTTACAAACAAAGTTTCGAAAAATGGACCATCGATCATGCCGACTATAACTTATGACAGATTGTCAATTATCTGGAAAAATTTGCAAGAAATGTCCTCTATTCGACGAGATTAAATATTGCACTAGGGTATTACGTTATTCATACAGAGCCTGCTATTCTACAAGCTGTGCATTGGATTATCCCCATGAGTACTTTCATCTCCGGCATCTCCCGCATCAGACGCTCCACATTATTTCTTAATCCGCTTTCACCTCGTGTTTGACATTTCCAAACTGTACGAAATGAAGTGAACACAGAGCAACAAGCTTTTTTCTGCAGCCGGTTGACAAATAAACACACTAAAAACACTGTTAGAATTGGCAAGTGAGAGTTGGGCATCAGTTGAATCCGTAGAGTGCAGACAGTGTTGCAACAACGCGAAACAACCCCGCAACAACATCGGACATAGGCCTACCTATATGCCCAGTGTTCTTTACAGGTCCTTACTTGATTTTTTGTAAATTTGTCGATTTTAAAAATTAGCAAGAAGAAAGGGTTATGTTGTTCAGATGATGTTTAGTACACGTCCTCCTCAAGAGTGATACATCTTGACACAAATTCAGATAATACATCAAAATATTTGCCTTTCTGGTAAAAAACATTTGATTTTTTTCCAAATATGGATGCATTTGATTTTTTAGAATCCATTTGAAGAACACACTGAGACCCTGTATATAACACTGATACATGACAAGTGCCTCCTATATTTTCCAGTCATTCCTATATTTTACTCAAAACCACCTATGTTTCTTATATTTTGACTTTTTCTCCTGAAAACGTTCACCAATGCTCTGAACTGTGTCAAATTGGCATGAGGAAAATACATTTCAGAAAAATGGTTTTGTACCCATATTTTACACTGTCTCACACTGCGAAACGTTAAGGTAGGTTTACTCAAACATGTCACATGCTATGGAGATTCTTCTTATAAAATCACAGCTGGCCTGGGTCATTCTTACGAAACTTGGTGACCACCGTGGGATTTCTTTCCCATGTTTAGTTCACACCATTTTTTTCGTCGGAGTTGAATAGTGATTCACCAGTGATTTCATAGTGTTGTTCGACATGTTTGGTGGCGATATGTTCATGCAAAGAGCAATTTGGATGTTCCTGTAAGCATCTTAAGTATTGTACATCATAAGTGTTGTATGATGCTGTTAACTGAATTTGAAGGTATGCTTGTAGTGGAAGTTCAGTATGTTTTGTCCACAGCCTGAACTTTTTTATTCACGGGGGTCTTGAGGTGAGACAATGTCATTGTCATCACGTTTATGGGGCTACTTTACAATTACCAGTATGCAGAGATTGAAGCCTTCCGCCGGGATATATCCGGATTTTTTGGAATCTTCAAAAAATTTCCAGATTTTCCGATTTTCTATCTCGCCCGACCATGTTGTTGTTGTTGCTATTTTTGTCGATAATGAATCTCCGTTAAACCATTCTAGCAAACAAACATCTTTTGGCTTGGTTTTGAGAATTCCCCAAAAATATAAATTATGTGATTAAAATTCGAATAAGTTTGAAATATCCAGTTCCCGAGTTATCGATTTCCATATTATATTATTTCCAGCACAGTGCGATCTCCCGACAGAGTGGTGTTTCCCAAAATAGACTCCGCTTGTATGCAGCTTTGTTGTTAAGTAGGTCAGAGAATGCTGATTGCCTGTCGCTCTGTCTGCATTAGCTGAGGGCGTGTTGTTCTTTTCCTGTGAATGTAACGGAAAGCAGTACGTTGCCTCGTGTTCATTGGCGCCAGTTTTCACAGTGAAGTTTGTTGGACTCGCTTTTGACAATGTCAGACTGTATTTATAGTTTAAACTCGACTATGTGAAAATTGTTGACATGACGACTGACCTCAAGGACTTTGAAACTGGAGTCAAAAACAAATTTGTATGGTCGGGGCTGAAGGAAAAATATATCAGTGGCGACCATAAAATAAGCCTGGCTATGCATTGTGCATATTGTGCAACGAAAAACTGAAATTCTAAGTGACCACTGGAATCAGGAAAGAGTGACTTGAAAAATCATTATAAACATGCAAAAATCGAAAACTTCACAAATCTAATGGGACTTTACCCTGTCTGTTCGCTTCCTCAGTCTGGTGTTGAGTGCACAGAGCCAAATTCATTTGCTTTCAGTAGTGGAGGCTTCCAGTAGTCATGGTAGTGTGGCATCTACATCATCCTTGCTTTGATGGATGGAACTTTTTGTCCAGTATTTGAATTATGTACTGAAAATATTTGGTTACAGGCAAAAATCAATATAAAATAGTGCCTTGAATTTAGATGACAATCTGCAGTTATATTTCCCAGAAATCGCTTAGAATGCTTCTCCAGCCATCTGGGACCCAAGAGCTTCCTGGACTCAGGCCTAAAGTGCTAGGATAGTATTTTTCCAGCTTTTTTACAAAGATCCACTTCAATCTCTGAGTATGGTAAACCGCATTTGTGTGCGTCATATGCACCTGTTTTCAGCAGCTTTGTTTCATCTTGCAGACCTCTCTTTTTGCTCTATCTCATGCCGATTTGTTGTTATTGTGTGGAAAAATAGTTGTTTTTAATTGAATGTACACTGGAGTATAATTGTTTTCCAGAAACCAATGGAGGAACAGGGAGAACACAAGGGGAAAGAAGAGGCTGAAGAATCCAAGGAATCTGTTGATGTAGAAGATATGGAGGAGGACGAGGAGGCAGAGGAGAAGAAAGTGGAGACAACTCCTGACAAAGTGAAACCGAAAGAAGCCTCCAGCAAAAAATCTCCGAAGAAAGTGGTCAAGAAGAAGAAAGAAGCTGAAGCAGAGCCTGAGCCTGTTGATGAACCAGATGAAGAAGATGAGGAGCAATGTAAGCCATTTAGTGACTGAAGTGGGAATTCACATATACAATCCTCATCTATATTTTGAGGGCAAATAATTAATATAGAGGAGGGATTTACATTTTGATGAGTAAAACCTATCACTTTCTTCATATTCTTATATAATTGATTTGCAATTTAATAATTAATAGTAAATAATTATAGCATCTAGCAGGTATATTGAAAAAATCAAGATCATGCTAAATAACCAATCAAGGGACAATGGCCTGATCAATGCTGAAATAAATTAGTCACTCGAGTGGACATTCCCATACACATTTTCATTGGGCTGGAAATATAAGATTAGGCCTCTGTTAATTAATCTTTAGCTTCTCATGACCTTGGGAGGAAATTATGATGATGCTGAATGCTGTAATTATTAATTATTAATTATTTGGCTGCATTAAGACATTGCAATAAAAAAGAAGTTATGTACGTGGTAAACTTCGAGCACCAATGGAAAGTTTATGTCAACTTTGATATGTCAAAGACAACTATTTCCCTAATTTCTGCAATTAGAAATGCAAAAAGCTTTGTTGTTGACTAAATCATGTGAAATTTAAATGGCACCTGTGACATTATATCATAGAATTTATATCCAAGTAACACCCTTTTTAAAGAAGGAAAATTTGAGAGGAGTTCACCAGTATCCCAACAAAATTTAGTTATATTTATCAATAGTCTCCCCTTGTAAAATTGCTGCTTCCAATAAATTAGAATCAACCACCAGTCCCGTTGGAATTATCAGTTAACTGAAATGTCTGCATAGAAAAACGTCAGCTTGTGAACAGAAGTCCAAAGAAGCCAACAATATTATTTACCATCGAAACGAACTGGAAAAAAAAGTCCAATTCCGTTTCGTAACAGGTCCAACTTTTGCATGCACCGGACTAACGCGCAGGACTTCACGCGCAACCGGAAGTAACTTGTCGCGGGAAATGTTGACAGAGAACACCAACAACAATGGCCAAAGATCGGCTTGAAATAAATTTTCAATGGATTATTTCGTGGATTGTCCATTCCTTCAGATAGATCTAGTCTTCAAAAAGGTATTTACGAAAATTGATCGCATTTTATCGTTTTTGTTGGATGAAATCCTACTTGCGGCTGCCGCATGCGACAGGCAGATTTGTTTGCAACCTGTCGCCGGAAAAATTCACTTGCTGGCGGCCATCCTCTCCCAAAGTGAATGCCTGGTAGAGCTTGGCTGGCGGCAGGTTCTTTCGACCGCTGCCTTTTTCTGCACATTTTTTTTTTTCGCAGCAAAAAATGCCAAATAATTAAAACAATGCGTAATTATTGTTACGACAAAAAACATGCGGGCGGGTCATGAGAAGCTAAAGATTAATTAACAGAGGCCTTAACTATCCGCTTGAGCCTGTTGAGGTAAACTACCCACATTATATGAAAGAACTCTTCTCGAACAATATCCCAAGTCCTAGGATTCTCCGTTCTCACACAAATAGCAATTTGAGAATTCCACTTCCACATTCTGAACTATTCAAAAAGTCTGTCATACTCTGGTTCAGTTTTGTGGAATTCACTAAAACAAGAATGCCATAGTGCTTCCTTAGTGCAGAGATTTAGAACTCAAAAAATGAAAAATGTTTGATTAGTACTATTTTCTTTTACTGGATATATTTCTGTCAATATTCTTGTCTATTGATGCTGATTTTGTATGTGTGTGTCACTGTGTGTGAGCGCCTCAAGGAAGATCAGCCTGCAGCTGACTGAGTATTGTACCACCCTCTTGAAATAAAGCTTATATAGAGAAAAGCAGACAATTTTGTCATACCACATGGGTATATATATTGGTTTATCATTCTGACTAGATAAATGTTCTAGAATGGCAAACACATGGAAACCGATTACAGCGGAGGCTGAGATGTCAACTGATTTCAGTCTTCTTACCATTCTAATTGTAGAACTTAATGTACCAGCCATGTCAGAGTCACACTCCTACGCATTTTGAAGTTGTCCTTGCTGCAAGTGATTTGTTTGAAAATGCTTGCCCTTAGCTTAGCCCTTAGTTCTGCCGGCAGGCCCGTTTATAATCCGAGGATTGTATGATTGTTTATAATCCGATGATTGTATGATTGTTTATAATCCGATGATTGTATGATTGTTTATAATCCGAGGATTATGATTGTTTATAATCCGATGATTGTATGATTGTTTATAATCCGATGATTGTATGATTGTTTATAATCCGATGATTGTATGATTGTTTATAATCCGATGATTGTATGATTGTTTATAATCCGATGATTGTATGATTTCAGTGGGATTACTGGAGAGACCTGTCATTATAGAGTCTGGTAAACGAGAGAAACGTAAAGTTGAACGTCTGGAAATGAGCTCACAGTACACGCCCAAGGAGAAGAAAAATATTGAAGTTCCTGAAGGAGTTGGGGAGAAACTCGGCGACTGCCCAAGAAGTAGGTTTGATAGAACAAACATGTTAAATAGTAATGAATTATGCCAAATGCATTTAGAGCTGTTCCATTCAAAAAGGTATGGGAGGGGCGGAAGGCAGCTTTGAATTATACCCCACCACCCATAGAAATTTTATTGGTCTTCCCAATGTTGTAACATGGATTGAAGGGAATTTCCTCCTATGACTCATAGAATAATATATTGAGAGCCTTCCTCCCCTCCCATACCTTTTTAAATGAAACAGCCCTTACGTTTAATTATCTCTTTAGCCATAATTTTGACTATTCAAAAGTCGTATCAACGGTCATGAAAATCATTGAATCTAAGACGTACTTATCGTTTGGAGTTTGGAGGTTTTCGTTTGGAGCTTTCAAACAAGATGTATGATGAAAATGTTTGTCTAGAAATTTCCTAGTTTCATATGCCAATGAAAGGCAATAGTAAAACTTCTATTCTACCTGTACAACTGTATCAAAATGGTTAAGACTGGGGCAATATATGAGTGTTTGAAAAAGAAACAAAACTGTGAACTTGTTGTGCATAAATGATGAATAGATGTAACAGTATATAACAATGATTGAAATAATCAATTGTAAAGCTTTTAATTTTTTTCTAAAATGTTGCTTACATACATCTTGTGTTATGTGATATAACTGTTATCTTGTTATGTGATATAACTGTTATTCGATTTTGGGTCGAATATTTTGCTAAATTGTGCTAATAACAATATTGAAGACGGTTATCCTGTTATAAATCCGTATAGATTCTTTCATTGTCAGAGTATCAATGATGTTGATGGAGAGTCCTCATCAATAAGTCTGATATTTCATTCAAAGCTTACCTATTTTGCCAGAATTTAAGAATCTAAATATTTTAACTAATTTGGGCACGTTTCCCTGCCTAAAGAAATTTTACTGCGCCGAATAGCAGGTACGTGTGCCCGAATTAGGGTAGATACTTAATGTAGGAAGCTATTGTCTTGAGTCTTTGTGCAGCTGAAAAGGCTAAAGTCTAGACACACTGTTGTCCCTAGACTTGGCTATTGTATGCATTGTCTCGTGATTCTTACATGGAGTATCAGGGTAAACTAAAGCCCTGGGGACCGTTGCACGAACTATGCGTAAGCCTAAGTCCGTGCGCAAGTCATACTTAGCGTGAGCGTAGCTACGCCGACCTGTGTCACAAAGCCTTTAAATTTACGCAAAGCTGTAAGATATTGCGTAACTTTAAGTCTGCCCGAGAGTATGCTTAGCGTGAGCGCAACTTCGCTTGCATGTAACCATGCCTGTAGTAGATTAATCTAATGACGTAGTTGTCAAATTTTATGTATCTTATAAAATGTACAATACTTTTGGAGTCAGAAAATGGTCGTTCTTTTATTTTTTCTCTCTCTAGCATACGATCTCTCAAAGACAATGTGCAGTATTTCGCACCTCCTTTCACAAAAGAGCGAATACAAGAGTTACGTTCCTTAGCCTCAAACGCAGATTGCTCGGACGTGTAATTATCGAAGTTAAATATTTACAAAGTCCATTGTCGGCTATGATTATAGCACACTGGTCGAAACTTTGTATCCAATACTAATTAAACATAAATTCCAAGTGATATTTATTGCAGAGGCGAAAATCTGAAACTTACGCATTGCGTAAATGTTGATGTAATTACGTCTGCCTTGCGCCAGGTTCGTGAAACGCGTGTAGAGCCGGGTGTAGTGTGAGCGCAACGCAGGTGTAAGTCCTTACGTCGATCGTAACTTGCGCAAGTTTCGTGCAACGATCCCCTGCTCGTGTACAAATCTCCGTGCTCAAACTCCTTTCCTCTTTCCTTTTCTGTTGTATTTCACATGTATGTCAATTTGTTTTCTTTCCCATTGAGATTATCTCACTGAATACTTCAAATAAATTGCCTCAAACCAGGACTCAAAAATAAGCAGAGGACATTAGACATGGTAGAGTATGAATATTGTGTATCTTAGGATACCAGATTTTTAGGGGGGGGGGGAATGGCAAACCTGGGGAGGGGGAAATGACTCAAATTTCTTGGGGCAAATGTTTTTTGTTTTTGTTTTTTTGTTTTTTGAGGGGAAGTGACTGTGAGAAAGAGGGGGGGGGGGGATGGAGAATTGATATCATTGGGGAAGTGGCCTGCTTCCGGTGCAGGGCTTGTTTTTCCGCGGGAATCTGGGAATCTGGGAATCCGATTCCCGTCAGCACTCCCGCAAAATAATCTGCGGGAATCCAACAGATTCCTGTAAAATATTAGCAATTTGTATAGAAATGATAGCATTGGATTCCCGTGGAGCTGGATTGCGAGAATCTATTTGGATTCCCGTGAATTATGACGAAAAACAAGGCCTGCAGTGGGAATGATATATTTCGGGGGTTTAAATTGATTTTAATTGTAATTGCTTATCTATCCTATTCCAAAATCGAATAATCAAAACATGTGGGTTTCTGACAATATATTTTCAATTTCCTGACCATGTGTTTTTGTGGACAATGCCCCTCCATGATTTTCTCCCTATGAAAAGGCAATAAGAAATAGAAAATAATTTTTTTATACAATGCTTCACATCCGATTTTACACAGTTGTCACCGATCTGTAATCTACTGTGTCCTAAATGACGGAAAGTTCTGGGCAAAACTATGATTTATCCTAAAGCACTGTGTTATTCCTCTCCAAATCTGTGGGTTGTGATCACTTCATGGAACACCACTTCGACCAAGATGGCAGAAATGACCAAGAGAGTGACTGAATCAAACTCTGGATATATTGGTATCATTTATTGGTACAGTACCTATAAATCAAACAATCACTATTGTTGCCGACACTCTTCAAGGGTGACCGACACTCTTCAAGGGTGACCGACATACGAACCACACTGTTCAGACTGCCACTCTGAGAGCATGTCCCATGATGACAGTGTTATATCAGCATTATCATGTAAGGGACAAAGCCCAGATCTATTACATACCAATTGCATATACAAAATAGGATGGGGTTTTCGAAGTCCAGGAGTTCTAGTTTTACATGACGTCGAGCTACGTCGGATGAATGAGTGATGACCACTATAGCGTCAATAGGTTCCAAAAACAGTTTAAGGCAATCGATGACATTCTCGACAGTTGTGGCTCCTGTTTTCTGGTGGTACAAGTTTTGACTTATCGTATACTCGAAAGAAGAAAATAATCCACAGAACTGTTACCACACATAAACAACTATAACTACAAAGGCCTTGATTTCTGACATTTTAGCAGAACAATGGAAAGCTTTGCAGTTCACCTTTGAAATATGCAGACTATGAGTTTATAGTTGTGTAGCTGTACATGTATATATTTGTGTAAGATTTTCTCTGTACTCAATGATTATTTCTGTTCATACTGAATGTCTAAATTTATCTGTATATTACAGTTGAACATCAGTTACAGAAGACGAAGGGGGAAGATTTGAAGACTTTGCACAGGATATTATTTAATAGAGTTGGTTCTGTAAGTAATATTATATTTGGGGAGCTTCACTGCTCGATTATATTATATTAGTCCAATTATATAGAAAGATTGGCTTACTGATACTTTAACCCTTTGCTACTCATACCGGCCAAAACCTGCCGCCACCATAATGGCCGAAACCAGCCGTGATTGACCACCAAGTAAAGTCCCCCCCACAGTAAAATGTATGTCGAGTGACCTCGTTCAACAAGGAAATAGTCAGCAATATATGTTCAAATTTTATTGTGAATCCTACCATAAACTTGAAAGAAGTTTGTTTCATTGAAGACTTACCTTCCTTGTGATGGAAATTGAGAAAAATCGACAGTTTTCCGTTGTTCTGGCCATTGTCAACGCCATCGAAATCCCACAGTAGAATGTGGAAGTTCCTGATCTCATTTTCAATGTCATTTCCTGTTCTTTCGACCTATGATAATTGATTACCCCAATAACCAACATAATGAAGGGTTTTGATTGGATAGAGATCTTGTCATTCTTGAATTTCCTTCGATACGGAGCTGAAAACAAGGCCGCCTGTGCTCCCCTGGACTCGATTAATATCGCGAAGCTGTTGGCTGTCTTGGCCTAGTTTGGCTGTCTTCTGTTACCGGTGAATTTAGCGAGAGAAAATGGCTCCATAGAAAACTATAGCCAGCCGACTGTTGGATTTATCATGTAAATAAAGGGTTTCACGGATTTATATGTCCGAGTAAAGGTCACAGCTTCGATGCTCTGATATTTTAACGCGATCATCTGGTTGAAGTGGGTAAATCGTGATGAGATTTTTTATGGAAACTATCATTCTGCCGAGACATAGATGCACGGGAATGTTGCTGAAATCAAAGTTTTGTGGTGGTTTATTTTTTTTTCTCGCCTGGTCTGGTTTTATTTTAGACACAAAATGCCAGCTATTTTGAAGGAAAGATCATTAAATTAAAGTATGGGCTTTCTGAAAATATATATTTAATATTGTTTCAATCAGGCAACATGCAGGTATATTCCTTCAAAAAAAAGACGGTCCATAAGAAAATGCTCCTGTATGCATATATCCAAACATACAAGGCTGACAAATGAGACTATCAGCAAAGGGGTAACCCTTTCATCAATCTTTCCCTGTTTAAAAATGTACGCTTAGGTAATATAAAGCCAATCCCAGTGGTAGATCGGTGAGAGGGTTAAGGATATCAGTTTACCAGTGACAACTGTTCCATGAGCTGTGGCAGATCGGTGAGAGGGTTAAGGATATCAGTTTACCAGTGACAACTGTTCCATGAGCTGTATAGATCGGTGAGAGGGTTAAGGATATCAGTTTACCAGTGACAACTGTTCCATGAGCTGTATAGATAGGTGAGAGGGTTAAGGATATCAGTTTACCAGTGACAACTGTTCCATGAGCTGTATAGATCGGTGAGAGGGTTAAGGATATCAGTTTACCAGTGACAACTGTTCCATGAGCTGTATAGATAGGTGAGAGGGTTAAGGATATCAGTTTGCCAGGGACAACTGTTCCATGAGCTGTATAGATCGGTGAGAGGGTTAAGGATAACAGTTTACCAGTGACAACTGTTCCATGAGCTGTATAGATAGGTGAGAGGGTTAAGGATATCAGTTTACCAGTGACAACTGTTCCATGAGCTGTTTAGATAGGTGAGAGGGTTAAGGATATCAGTTTACCGGTGACAACTGTTCCATGAGCTGTTTAGATAGGTGAGAGGGTTAAGGATATCCGTTTACCAGTGACAACTGTTCCATGAGCTGTTTAGATAGGTGAGAGGGTTAAGGATATCAGTTTACCAGTGACAACTGTTCCATGAGCTGTATAGATCGGTGAGAGGGTTAAGGATATCAGTTTACCAGTGACAACTGTTCCATGAGCTGTATAGATAGGTGAGAGGGTTAAGGATATCAGTTTACCAGTGACAATTGTTCCATGAGCTGTATAGATAGGTGAGAGGGTTAAGGATATCAGTTTACCAGTGACAACTGTTCCATGAGCTGTATAGATCGGTGAGAGGGTTAAGGATATCAGTTTACCAGTGACAATTGTTCCATGAGCTGTATAGATAGGTGAGAGGGTTAAGGATATCAGTTTACCAGTGACAACTGTTCCATGAGCTGTATAGATAGGTGAGAGGGTTAAGGATATCAGTTTACCAGTGACAACTGTTCCATGAGCTGTATAGATAGGTGAGAGGGTTAAGGATATCAGTTTACCAGTGACAACTGTTCCATGAGCTGTATAGATAGGTGAGAGGGTTAAGGATATCAGTTTACCAGTGACAACTGTTTCATGAGCTGTATAACTGTGAAGATATAATCTACCAGTGAATAATTCATTCTTACATTATGTCAACATTCTATTCTATTATTGTGGCTTTTACCGTCAAGGGTGACCGGTCTCTTGTGGAATATTTACCCATAATCTAAGCAGACCTGCTGAAAACCTGCATATTGATAATAACTATAAATCCAGATGTTTGACTCTGTAGAAAGTTTGACCTAATCCCAAACGGCGGGGTTTTTGTGGACGCACAGAAACGTACAAATTTGACAAATGTGGCCACGTTTCTCTATAAAGAGTGTCACCACATTTCTGGAGCATCAATTTCCATTAATAAAGAGCTTAGAATAATAGATCCAGTGATATACAAGGATGCTAAAGGGAACCCATGCACAAGGCAGTTGAAAAGCAGAAAGATGACAATTTTCTTACCGAACGGCCTGTACCGAACCGCCAAAGGCTCGCTATTATTTTGAACGAATCCATTTCCCGATGTTTTTACAGTTATATACTCTCGTCCAATTATTATATTGTTGAAAATCATTGATGGGAACTGTTGGGAACATTATCATAAATGAATGAAAAAGTCGGGGTAAAGATGTGAAAAAGCAATGGTAACGACAAACATTCACAGCAGGCATGAAATGTTTACAGTGCCGGCAGATATCATCTGTGCTCTGATTGACTGGAAGCTAGAAATCACGCCTATATTTTCATCATTTCAGCCAATCAAAGCGCTTGTTACATTTTTGATAGGCATGGGGTTTATATCCAGACATTTTTTGTCTTGGTCAACAACACACGGAGAAAACAGAACGGTGAATGCATTTTTACCCCTCGGCCATTTGGGCCTCGGGGTATTGTCGGCGCCATGTACGGCCATTCGTTCGTACGTCTGTTACCACATTCCAGGCAAAACTGCTTGAGACACAACCACCAAATTCTGAACACTTCTTCATCTAGTGCTAAGTCAAACGCCTATCGAAAGTGACTCCCTTCGGCCCATATTTTACTGAGTTATGCTCCTTTACAGATATATTAATTCTGTCTTCCGGGGTTTTTCTAGACACTTTTTTCATCGTGGTAACCACGATGAAAAACAATTACAAATTGAGTTTTTGCAAAATTTTGTAAATTGAGTTTTATTGCCGAAAATTGAGTTTTCTAAAATTTTGGGAATTTACGCGCCGAAGGCGCGCGAAAAATTGAGTTTCTACGAAATAAATTGAGTTTCTGAGAAATCTAAACTGAGTTTCGTCGTCTGTTATCCCGTCCCCCTCCCCCAAAACCCCCGCGAGAAAGAAAGAAAAAAACGTGTGACCAGCCACGCCACTCGAGTCGAGATAAGCACTCAGGATTTGTAACTGATGTGCAGACAGATAACTTGTGTACCTTTATTATTCAATCGTATAGCTCCGATAAGGACGTCTGGTCTTGAACTGTTCTCATTTCAGTCATATAGTAGAGACCCCAACAGTTTTTTCATCTTATTTATTTTGGACTAGTTTAGATTTGATTTCATAGGAGGCATTTTTTGAAGTTCAACGCTTTTTAAATTTTCGAAAACGAATCAAAACTTGATTTTATGCAGATTTTTGAAGTTATTTTATTCCAGTGGTTTATCGGAAATCAGTCTATGTTAAAACAATGGGAGATTAATGGGTAAAATTGTACACAATTATGAGTAAATTTCTACAAAAACGGTTTCCTTTCTTTTAATTTCAGGACAATTTTTAATAAAATTTGGTAGTCAGGGGTTTTTGAACATGCCAGTTCTGCTGGTGGGCATTTTGCCGACGCCGCGGCAATATTTAGCTGCCTAATTTGCATAAATTTGCATAATGGAACAGCGTTTTACTATAGTACCAGGGTACCTGCATTGAAACAGGTATCAAATGTCACCAAAATTCCTAAATGTGAACTTGAATTTTATTGAGAAAAAGATTGAACCCATGGACAACCTGAATATTGCCACCCCACATAATTATCTCTGCCCACTGACATTCATTAATGAGGAGTTCATTTCCATAAATGTCTTACTCAGTATGGAACATTCATTTTACTTGATGATGTATATTCTAATTTTCTAATAAAAGTGATAAGAAATAAATTAATTGATAATTATTTTAAATCAAATCAGTTGAAGAGCCCACATTTCCTTTTGTTCATTCTGTAGTAAAGTAGATGAAGCACCATTGTCAGCCAGAAGGAAAAACGTTCCAGTGAGTGGAGTTAAAAAAATGTTGTTGTTGTTGTAAAATAAAATAACACAGACTGATAAAACTTACTTCATCACGACTATTTTATACGCTATTAATTTTTTTTAATCATAAAACATTTTAAGAAATATTATTCTGGCGAAATAAATTCAACATTTCAACTGCTTTGTTTCAAATTGCAAGTTTAGTCCACGCTTTCAAGTTCAATTCAAGGGAGATTACTACTAACATGAGTGGAGCTGTTTTCTCAATACCCGCGAAAACGTCAACCGCATGCTGTACCAGCTGGACGTGGTAAGGAGAATTCCATGGTAAACCATCAAACGACTTGCGAGATATTTACTGTCGTGGAAATTGACATTGTAATACATTCTGAGATATCACATATTAATTTATACATTAAACAGTAACAATAGCGCAAAATTTATAGCAAAATAGATCGTTTTTCGCCAGCATTCAACCTCAACAAACGCTATCAAAAGGGTGCCGCCATTTTAGACGGGAGACGCCATCTGGTGTCATGACCTCGTTACCCCTGGTTACGTGGAACAACAAGACGTTTTGCTCTTCGCGGGACGTACAAGTCTAAATAAATTCGGGATTACGACATGAGCCAGTGCAATTTCTATTCATTTATCAGTCAGAACAATGACACGAACATTTAAATAACGGACTGCCACTGTTAACTCGGTCATTCTCATCGGAGACAGCATTCGCGGTCACGCAAAAGGGCCGCAAAACGGGCTATGAAAAAACTGAAGCACGTTTTGATCGAGTTAATATTCTTGCGATATTCTGTGAGAAATTATGAGAATTTTAAGACCAAATTGAAAGGGAAAAACCCACTGGCTCATATCGTAAGGGATCATGCAAGTTGAGGACTTTTAAAAATGCGTCGCCATTTTCCACGGCGACCAGACGCGTGTGCAAAATGAAGTGAACTCCAGAACTGCTCTCTGCCGATGACGAAACATTTTATGGACTAATTCAAATACCATCGACAACAGAACATTATATTTACTTAATCCAAGTAATTTTCACAGTTAATTAAGGCAGAAATACATGTTTTATGACCTTTTCCGACACCACATAATTTGTGTTTACACACGCAATTCGCATGGCAGCTCATACGGCTGTTGGGGTCTCTACATATAGGTCCGATAAAGACATTGTCCTGAACGTTTCTCATTTCAAAGCAAATTGTTCAGCGACGTTTTCGACGATCGAATTAGTCCGCCATTTTGATATTTCAAAGTTACGTCCCCTCTTTTAGTCCACTCGGGAACCACTGCTGTCATACTGCTGTGGCTTATGAGTCTGGTCTCCGAGACACGCTGTCCGTAAATCTCCGGGTTTTTCGGTTAAGTTCGGAACCAAGACAACGGGCAAGCATTTTCTCTCTGTCAACATTTCACTTGGATGCGTGTGACGTTGAAAGACAACGAACAAAACAGACATTCCCCAAAATACAGCTGATGTATCATTTGGCAATAAATACACAAAGTGAGCAATGCAGATTGGTGTAAAAACAAAAGATCCACACTCTCTCCTGCGCAACTGGGGATCTACATGCGGGGGCATATGCTATAACATACAAAATATACGTTTTTATGAATAATTTTGTTTCTGCCCGATGGAAATTTCTGAAACCCCAGTATGTTTTGTAAACAAGTCCCACAACACATACTACAAAATAGGGTGCATATTGAGTTTAATTTGCAATTTTTGGCCATTTATCTGCGTTTACCAAGCAGCATTGGATTTTTTTCGTGAAATCCACAAAACTTCACAACCACCATTGTTTTATTTTTTACGTCTCTTATTAACATTTTTATTGCCATTTATTTCTTCATTTCTTTCCTGTCACTTACAAATACCCAGACACTTACAATACTCAACCACCAACTTTGTCAAGGAGTGGTTAACTCATGGAAATGGACAAGGGACAATTTTTATTTCTTGACTATAAGTATAGATTTTTTAAACTAAAGTAAGCTATTTGTAGGGAAAATATTGGTATTAACACTGTACACATTGCAAACAAACTTGTATACAGTTATGTGGCAGGCAAATTTGCTCCAGGGGCTTCATTATATACATGTCCATTTGCGATAAAAAATGTCGCGAATGTATTTATTGTAAGTTTCCCACATTCAGGAGGGTATTCTCACTGTATACTTGGCAAACAAACTTGTATGCAGCTATGTATGACACGCAACTTTGCTTGATGAGCTTCATAACATTACTGACATGTTCATTCACGATGAAAAATTGTCGCGAATTTATTTATTGTAAGTGTCCTACTAAAAAGATAAAAAAATTGAGTTTCCAGACTGCATGCGATGAAAAACCCGAAAAAATTGAGTTTTCTTGTTTATTTTGCGTTAAATTGAGTTTTTCATCTTTTTGAAATTGAGTTATATAAAGGAAAAGTGTCTAAAATAACCCCTGGTCTTGTATGCCTGAATGTAGCCAACTATATCTGCAGAACTGTGTTAGATATAGCTACTATATTTTGGAAACTTATTTATATTGTATTCTAGAAACCAACACAGCCCTTATTTTACAGAGTTATATCCCTTTTTGAGTGCATTTCGTGAAAATATGCTTGAATGTAACCAGTTATATATAATTAACAGTGTTTGGTACAGCTACCAGATTATGAGAAAACTTTTTTATCCAGTTGTAGTCTAGATGCCCACAAAAAAAATAGTTGCTTCGGCTCATATTATATGGAGTTATGCCCCTTTCGGATGTAATAATCTCTGATTTTGTGATCTGTAGTTGAATGTACAAGTTATATCTGCAGATTCATGTTAAGTACATCTATGTGATATGTTATTGAATGTAGCTGTTATATCTGCAGAATTGCTGATATTCTCCACAAAGGACAATTCTGGATGATTAGTATAGCCATAATATGTTGCACATTCTCGGCATATTTCTCGATTGCTTGGGGGAAGCGGAGGGGTTTTGTGAGTCTCGCCGTCATGTTTTTTATGAAATAAAGTTTTTAGCTTATTCGTGAATCGTTGGTTTCCAACCATCAGATATCATAGAGTATTATCCAGTAACGTGTAGAAATCAATCATGGACCATGGATGATTTCATTCACATAGTTTCGATACTTGAATTGAAAATTTTCAATGCACGGGTGTTTTCTCATTTTGAAAGACATCGTAAATGTGGCCACAGTTGTGGCTCCTTTCTCTTATGTTTTACACGATAGTGTTATATTATTTATCATGGAAAATGGTTCTACTGAAATGTGGCCACATTCTCTATAGGAGAATGTGGCCACATTTATCAAATGTGGCTACATTTTTCTATAGAGAGCGTGTCCAGAAAAACCCTGCCGATTGGGATTAGGCTGAAAGACTGCTCAATTTGACATTAAATTGAATTCTCTCTCTCCTTGTATGTATGTACAGAAGTTTTCAATTTCAAGAACTGTTTTCTGTGTTACAGGTTAAACTTCATAAAAAAGAAAAATATTTTCTGTGTTTCAGGCTAACTTGATAAAAAAGAACATTCGGCTGTTTTGTGGATTTGGTTTTGGAAAAGAAGATAAAGAATATGAAAGGAAGACAGCTATTCTCAACAAGTATGTGTACACTTCTTCACTTTGTATCCCATCTTCATTACTCCGAGCCAATTTCTACTTTCCCACTTTAAACTTCCCTTGATATATCATGAACCCTTCAATGTACAAAGAACTTGTAAACAGACTCCTCATCACTGATCTCAAAAGCATTTGAATTTTGAAATATGATAGAACAATGTTATTGATTGGCTGACCTATATGTTGGGCCAGCACAATCACCAGATTAAGAGGAATGATTTCACTACTTGAGGTACACACAATCAGCAGATAGGTTCAACGTGAATGATTTTTTCTGCAGTGTGACAAAAGTTATGTATCTTGTCATATCCAATATCTTGCCATAACATAAAGAGTGCTGCTAAATAATTTTTCTAACAGTTCCAGTTGCTGAACAAAACTCAGTGAAGCTCATATTCCAGTTTGTCATCGGGGCCACTTACTCAAGTGACATCAAATTTCCAATATCAGTTTAGAATGAAAAGAATTCTTGGTTGATCTTATATGACACATATATATATGTAAGAAGGGAATGCCAGTTTAGCAGAGCCTACATCTTCCTCATCTCCATCTGGGGCATATAGGGGTGAAAGTTCAGGCCTTGCGTTTCGACGGGTATCCGGGTATCCGATACTCGTGGAGATACCCGTTCATTCGCTTCACGGGAATCTGTTTGGATACCCGTAAAATAATGTCTGGGGAAAATTTTGTCTATCAAAAAAACCATATTCGGCTTTAATAAACGATAGTTTACCTAGAAATCATCGACCGCAGGCTTTACAAATGGCGGAAGTTCATATTTTTACGACGTCTAAGTGGGCGACGAATTATGGCAGCTGCGTGCATTCTCTTGTACTGGGCGATTTTCGTCGTATCATCTGTAGCTACGGGCATTTACACAAACAACCGTGCATAGGAGAATGCAATTGCGGAAACTATCGTGTTATGGTCGATGTTTACAAACGGTAAACATGGAGGACACGAGAGGGCTTGATTCCAATCTGCTTGAAAATGTCGAAAGGAAAGACAATATCTGTACAGGCTTACAACGGATGGCCAGATAATGTAAAGGATGGTTTTGTCTTCATACATAACGACGAAAACACGAAATTAACTCATTATAATCCCTGAAGTTAGTGCTGTGGTGAACTTCTCAAATGTGTGTTCATTGGAATTGTTCGTAATTTCTTGACTTATATCACTCAATTTTAAGTTCATATTGTGTGTTTGTTCAATTCATCAACATATTTAAGTTATATGCTAGGTGTCATGAAGATGGTATTACTATATATGCAGCACTTAAGTATAAACATTCGTAATGAATGAAGTCAGAAGCTGAGCTGGTGACCCGTGACATTCATAGTGAGAGACAGAGCTATTTTTTAGTCCATAATGAGAATATAATCAAGGTCCATAACCTTAAATCGAAAATTTTGAAGTGACTCCAAATTACAGCTCCAAATTAAATTAATTGAAGGAGACAATCCTTGACACAATTTCATAAATCATGCTGCATGTTATTGTGGTTGCTCAAGAGAAAGTTTATCCACTCATCCTATCACAGTAAAATTGACAGTTGATTGAACGGTCAAATATCAGCTCAGTGAATCGAATGG
The DNA here is from genome assembly GCA_036873755.1 of Hanleya hanleyi. Lineage (NCBI taxonomy): Eukaryota > Metazoa > Mollusca > Polyplacophora > Lepidopleurida > Hanleyidae > Hanleya > Hanleya hanleyi. The sequence goes on along the minus strand of JAVTVY010017842.1, from coordinate 28,706 downwards.
CAACACAGCGGTGGGGAACAACATGATGTGAGAATCAATTATCCTATTAACAACAGTAAACATGAAAAGAGTACATAAATGTTTATTCCACTTTAATCTCCACACTTCAATTTTTCGTCACTTTAGTGGATACTGGTAGATACCCGTAAACTGAAATTGCGAGTATCCGTTTGGATACCCGTGAATTTCGACGAAAAGCAAGGCCTGAAGTTGCTTCTGATCCTGGTTAGGAATCCATTAAATAAACTGTTTAAGAATCAGATTAATAAGCTGCAAGGTGATACTTTAAATTATTAAATTGGCTTTAGTTAAATTTGTGTATATGCAGGCTTTGAATTTGGAAACTTTGAGGGCAAAGCCATTTTAGTGGAATTATTGGTACTAAGGTCTGACTGGAATAAAATTACTTCGAAATTCGCAGTGGGCATCAAGGGCAGTAGATAGGCATCCAAGGCAATGACCTTGGTGATCTTGGTTGAATTCAAAGCCTGTAGATGGTAATATCTAATGTACTCAATCATTGTTTTACAGACTTAACTTGAGCGTTCTGAAATCCATCTGTGAAACACTGGACCTAGAGCGAAAGGGAACCAAAGATAACCATGTTAGCAGAATTCTGGAATTCCTCCTAGAGCCTAGGAGTTCTGGGAAGAAAGTACCCAAACCAAAGAAGAAAAGTAAGTCCAGTTTCTTGCTCTAAAAGCTGCTCTAATATCCGGGCCATAGGTGATATTCAAAATCCTATAAGGGCTCTTCCAGCAAAATGTGTGAGCATGGTGAGGGGGCCTTTGACGGTTCTTTAAGAACGTGTCGGTAGGTGGTTGTACAAAAAATAAAATCCTGTCGATAGGTACTTGTTGTCTCGCTTAACTCCTTCCAATAGGTCCTTTGTGTTTTTAAATGTTCATTAATTTGTGTCGGTTGTGCATTCTTGTGGAATAAAAATGTCGGTTGGTCCGCCGTTTGGTGAAAATATATCGAGAAATTTTGCGAGTTTTGACAATGCAAATGTGCCGTTTGGAACTGCAAAACATGTCATTTTATCGCATATAAAGTTTCAGAAATCTATAAACCTTGTTCCCATTGCCGTACCTTGTGGATCCACTTACATTTTGGTGTTCATAACATGACCATGGAGAAGGCGAAGGCAGGCTTTGGGAATGCGGTGTACGAGGGACACAAAGGGAGACAAATCGGGTAGCCTTCGGCTTTTTCCGCGAACGAGGTCGGGTTGACATAACTGGCACCACATTTGTCGAACTGTAAAAACGCTTTGTACCGAAAGTAAACACACTTGTTGGGCCGTCGTGTGACAGACAGAATGCGGGGACCACCGCAACAGCATGTGCAAATCATTTTGTCGTCCTACTACTACTCGTATGAGCGCATGAACGATAGATTTTGTTGTTTTTCTACCGGCACTCCTGTATATTGCAGAAAGAAACAAATGTGAAATCCAAACAATATAAGATTTGAAGCACACTTGTGGTTGTGAAAAGGAAAACAAAATATGTATTAAAAGTATCAGATTAATATGAAATTAATTGTTCATGGGTGGGTGGTTTGGAAAATCAGTGAATATATAAGGTGGGTGGTTGGCGAAATGTTTTTTAGAAAATTAATCATTGTTTTGGGGGGAGTTGGTATATTTGATTAAGGCATCCGGTAGGTACTGGGGGTATAAATAAAATCCTGTCAGTAGGTGGTGGGTGTTTTTTGGAAGTGCCTTCAAACCCCCCATCTACTTTTTGCTGGAAGAGCCCTAAGGTGCTACATCATTTATACAATTGTTGCGGCGTTATCTCCTTTATGCACATTTTTCATACAAGCTTAAGAAGGGGAGATAATTTTGCCAGCTATATTTCTCCTTGGTCCTAGGATTTCTGGGAAGAGAGTACCCAAAACAAAGAAGAAGAGTAAGTCGCGTTCCTTGCTCTAAAAGCTGCTCTAATACTCGGGCCATAGGCGATGTTCAAAATCCTTTAATTACTAAATTGTGCATCCTGTGTACAATCCATGTCAATTCAGTTCTCCCAGTTCCTTGTTCTAAGCGGTTTCTTTTTAGGACATTCAAATATGATACTTTGTTCCTCTAACACAAGACTGGTTCAATCTTAATAAGGCATGTCTTTTTTCATTTATTGCTGATGAAAATGTTTCAATTTTGTTATAACTATACATGTAAACAAAATAAAAAAAATATCTTTCATGTTTTCAGACTTTATTCTCGATACCTCGATATTTCACTATTCAAATGATCCAGCAAAAAGCTCTGCTCAGTGAATGACTGGTCAACCGTTTTGGTTTTGGTCAAACGACCAATTACTGTTCCCCATCTTTGAATATGACCATCTGAGATAACTTGGATGGTCACCAGTCATCACCTAGATTGTGAAAAACATGCAAACTGAACTTTTACTTTCAACATTTTCAAGATTTTATTTCAAAATCCATGGAATTTATTCCTTTGTATCCTTGAAGCAAGTGAATAAAACAAACCAAAACTTGTACCACGTCAGTACTGTTGTAATTTCTAGACTTCCAAATTGGCAGTTCTTTCAACTTCCAGCATGTTGTAAATGATGTTGCTAACTACAGGTGATGATTCACCTTATATGTATACAATTCTTGTGGAGTCATTTCCGGTCCAAGCTTAACAAGGGGAGATAATTTTGCTTTTGCATTTGTGTTCTGGCAAGTGTTGTCCCAACTATGTTGTGGCATGCATTGATGGCAAGATTTTTACAGATGGAACAGAAAATTACAGTACTTATATAAAAAACATGCTGCTACAATGTTTGAACATGTGGTGGAATTTGAGGAATAACATATATGAATTGATCTAAATGAAATGAATCGCTAGCTTCACATGCATTTAAATATAAAAATCCGTGAGGAGGGTGGTTCTGTTAAGTCAATGAGGCGGGTGGTTCTGTTAAGTCGATGAGGAGGGTGGTTCTGTTAAGTCAATGAGGAGGGTGGTTTTGTTGTCAATGAGGAGGGTGGTTTTGTTAAGTCAAATGAGGATGGTGGTTTTTGTAAAGGATAGCTGTCCCCTTAGAGGGTCAAAATTTGTCCTTTTTTTTCCATTTCTTCTTTCAAATATTCACTATTTCCTCTAACATTTGGTGAAAAAATGAAATCAAAATTATGACGGGCAAACGGTTCATACCGCCCGCTTGCCCGCGGCCTTTTCCCCTTCCAAAATGCATGCGGGCAAGCAGGAAGTTCCAGCACTGGTGCACATCCATATGCTCGTGACCCAGAACCCTATTGAATCTGGACCCGATTGGTTGGAAACTTTGGTGGCCATCTTTAATTTATGCGAAACCGTCACAGCTTTCTTGTTAGCAAGATACCTTTAGAACGACTTACCCTATGCACACCAAACTTGCAGTGCACAGCCATATGCTCGTGACCCAGAAACCTATTAAATCTGGACCCGATTGGTTGGAAACTTTGGCGGTTATTTTTAATTTATGCGAAACCATCACAGCTTTCTCATTACCAAGATATCTTTAGAACGACTTACCCTAGGCACACCAAACTTGCAGTGCACATCCATATGTTCGTGACCCAGAACCCTATTGAATCTGGACTGAGTGGTTGGAAACTTTGGTGGCCATCATTAATTTATGCGAAACCATTAATCTTGTATATCTCAGGTACCATTTCGCTGTTCAGTGTGAAACTTGGTATAGATCATCAATGCATCAAGAAATTTCAAAAGAATGACCAAACCAGTTTCCCTGATTCAGTGGAAACCTTGGTGGCCATCTTTCATTTATGCAAAATCTTTAATGATATATATCTGTATCATTTAAGTGTTCTATACGAATCTTGGTATACAGCATCGATGTATCAAGAGACTTGCATGAATGAATAACCACATCAGTTCCTCTGAGTGGCAGTAAGGATGGGCGGCCATCTTTAATTTATGCAAAATCATTAATGATCTTATCTCTTATTCCGTTCAAATGCTCGATGTAAAATTTGGTATACATCATTGATGCATCAAGTGACTTACGTAATGAATACAGGGACGGGAATCCGATTCTCTTATTATTCCCGTAAATTCGCCATACGCGAATCCAAGTGGATTCCCGTAACATCAAGTCAAATTGAAAATAATTGTATACTTTTAATCCTCTCGAAAATGACACAAACTTGATTATTTTCGACGATCAGCGAAACAGGAAGTCCAAAACTTGATCCAAGCACACTATTCACCAAATTATTGGACTATTTGCGTATACAGCAACGGAATTAAGCCTGCCATAAAGTAATGTGCTAAAGGGAGACAATTCTTCCATAACTGCTCTACCGGTTAACAAAGAATATTGGCAGTTCGTTGCAAATTACTGATGCTGTCACTGTTCATATCAATCGAAATAATCACAAGATCTTTTCCCATGTGTAGATATGAATTCGTTTGCCTTTTATTGCGTTTACGGTGAAGTAATTACAATTCATGTGAAATTTCCATGTACATTTTCCTGACTCCATGCTGGTTCTAAATTTTAACGATCACGTATAAAGTCTGTCTGTTTGTCTTCAAAAATTTTGAAAGTCACGATGAGCGCGGAGAAGGACTCACTTTCTGAGAAAGGAAAGCCGATTTCAGTTTATTCCTGTGAATTATGGCTGAAAGATATTAAATAGACATTTGAATTTGAGAAAAACTAATCTGGCACAAAGATGATCCGTGCAATTGGTAAAATTTGTCAAAAGAACTGCGACAAATTGGTGTCAATGTATCATGACAGGATAGCCCAAGATGGATTCCCGTCGATCCCGTGTGACTAAATTACGGAAATCCATTTGGATTCTGGTTAAATTTGACGAAAAACGAGCCCTGGAATACTGGTTTCTCTGATTAGACGGAAACCTTAGGGGCCATTTCTAATTGCAAAATCTTTGATAATCTGTATGTTTGTCACTTGACTGCTTGGTGTTCCTGACCTCTTGGTTCAAGTTGAACACATTATGAATGGCTGGTGCCCAGAGCTGAGGGGTTTTCAGATGCACAGCTTAATATTGTTTTTAGTAATTTGTTAGACAAAAATGTAATAAAAAGTTGTCTGAATTTGTCAGGTTTCATTGCATGATTATGAAACTTGATACACATATTTCATATGATCGAAGGATGTGCCTGTGCTATTTATTAGATGAACTATTTATTTTCGGTCAAATTTTGAGGGTTTCGTCCAAGTAATTCGCCAATGATAATGCATGGGAAGTTTTCTGAAGCTGTCGGCTTGAATTGGAGGAGTTTGACACTTGCTACACAAGTTCAATGTGATTCGAGGATGTGCATACATGTACTATTTAAGAAATATGACATGAAATCTGAATTTTTGCGCGAGACCCTGCAAGGCGACATGTTGGGGTTCCCAGAACGCTTGTTAAGATTTCTATAATTATGGGTATGAATTAGAAAATGGTTCAACATGTATAGTATTGTGAAATATGTCTCACTGGTAAAATAATCATTAAGTTTCTAATCTCTGGATACAATTTTGTATTATAATTGACAAAGCAATGGAGTACAATTTATACATGACCGGTGCACAAACTGCCCATCCATATGCCAAGGTTTTTGATGAACTATTGACTTCATTTTCTGCTTATATATCAATAAATAGGGCGGTCTGGTCCAGGGGGAGATAACAAGCAAGGCGTGAAGAGGAAGCGAAAGAGCTCGGACAAGAAAGAAAAAAAAGAGAAGAAAGAGAAGACAAAGAAGAAAGCTGAAGATTCAGAAATTTCAGATATCAGTGATGACGAGGAGGAGGAGGAAGAAGAAGAGGAAGAGAAAGAGGACGAAGAAGAGAAAGGGGCCGGTGACGCGGAAGAGGAAGACGAAGAACCGGAAGAAGAGGAGGAGGAAGAAGAGGAAGAGAGCGAGGAAGAGGTAGTCTGATCTGATCTTTCATATGGCTCTCTTGATGAAAATAGTTTCCCCTTGATTTTGAGATTGAAAGTTGCTTGATATGATTGTGCTGACATGTTTCACTCTTGAGGGATAAAATACAATAACATTTTTCTTGCACATCAAGCCTTCGAGTTGCCTGGGTCAAGTGTATGCTGTTTTGTCTCTGTTACTGAAAACAAATTGGTATTGTTGAACTTACTGTGGAGAAAAGTTCATCGTTCTATAGCTGTGATTGTCCAGCTTTGTTTCTGATCTAAATATTTGCTTCACTCCTGCCAAACACTTTAATCATTGGGGTCAATCTGAACCAGACAGTTGTATCTGTGAGTTCAATCTGATCCAGTCATTTGTAGTTGTGTGGTCAATCTGATCCAGACACCTGTATCCGTGGGGTCGATGTGATCCAAACACTTGTATCCGTGAGGTCAATCTGATCCAGACACTTGTATCCGTGAGGTCGATCTGATCCAGACACTTGTATCCCTGACAATTGTATTCTTGAGGTCAATCTGAGTGATACTTGTATCAGTGAGGTTGATTGGATCCAGACACTTGTATCCGTGAGGTCAAGCTGATCTTCACACTTGTATCCATGAGATCAATCTGATCCCGATAATTGTATCCGTGAGGTCGATCTGATTCAGACACTTGTAACCGTGAGGTCGATCTGCCCCAGACACTTGTATCTATGAGGTCAGTCTGACCCAGACACCTGTATCCATGAGGTCAATCTGACCCAGACACCTGCATCCATAAGACCATTCTGATCCAGACAACTGTATCCTTGAGGTCAATCTGATCCAGACACTTGTATCTATGAGGTCAATCTGATCCAGACATTTGTATCTGTCATGTTTGTTAGGTCAGTCTGATTTCCTTTATCTTGAGTGGCAAATGGTAACTCCAATAATTTAGGTGGGATGATATAGACTTTCTGTGCATGAATCAAAGACTATTTACTTGTTTATCTACTGGTACTTGTGATGCCGATCTGATTTGCTCATCTCAGTAATGTTTATTTATTGAAGGCTCCCAAGAAGAAGAAACGGAAGGTGGAAGCTGCTAAGGTGAAATCTCCACCAAAACAAGAGAAGAAAGTTACGCCCAAGAAGGTAGAGAAAAAGGAGACAAAGACGGTTGAGGAAAAGGAAACAAAGAAAGAAAAACCGAAAGAAAAGTCTGAGAAGAAGGAGAAAGACAAGAAGGCAGCATCTCCCAAAAAACGAAAAGGTATAACCATGGGTATAGCAGTGAAAAATGGTGGTATAATCATTTAGTCAGGTAAGCAGCTCCAAAATTTCAAAAATTAGGAAACCTCAAAAAAAGTTGTGAAAGTGACTCTAGGTAACCTTGATTCATTCACCTTAGTTGGTTGCATAACCGGTTAGTTACGTATAATTTTGTGCAGAATGAGTCTGAATGAAAGAAGTAAGGTTTATGGAGGAAGAAATGGATGCTAAACAGACAGAAGAATAGAATGCTGTTTTCATGTCTTCGCTCAGCAAATAATGTTGCTAAGCACTTCTATACAGGGGTGCACATATTTTCTAGTAAAGTGCCGAAGATGAATGAGCATGCGACTGTTGCAATAACTTGATCATGACCATAGCCATGATAGCCCTATTCATCATGAATAACAATGAGGGTTTATGGCATACCACCGTTACGAGTAATGCTTTTACAGCTTATGATTTTGGGGTTAGATTACTTCCCCTGGTTAGCTCTTCAGTTAATAAAATGAATTGATGTATTTCAGGAATTATGGAGCAAAGCGGGGAGAGTACGAATAAACTTGGGTCTTAATTCAGTAAATTAAGCAGAACGGCACTGATTGGGGGCATATTTTTAATCTGCGAATGAATGTTTTGCGGAAACTCTTTATTTTTGTGTAACCTCCGGACAACATGAACGATTGTTCGCACCAAATTTTGGGACTTGACCCTCTGATAACTTCAGAAAATGGTGAACCATAAGCATGTGGTAACTGGAAAATGTAATATAATCATGTGACAACTATGGGAAATGGTAGTGTTTGGTTCTTTAGAAGTGCCCAAATTACAGCTTGCTCCATGAAAACCCAAATCACAGACCGAGTCATAATGTGACTGGGGCATCGTGATAGCACTGACATATTGTTGAAAGTGACATTAAACTCCTACCCACTCACTCCATTTAAAAAGATGTACCCCCCCAGGAAGGGAAACTTTGTACACCCCAACCACCAATATATGCAAATTAATTCTCCTTGCCTCCACCAAGCACAGCAAATAAATGTCCAGTACAACCTGGGAGAGAAGCATTTTTTTGTTTTTTCATCATAGCAGCCCACCCACCCACATCTTTTATTTGGAAGGGAAAAGGCACCCACCCATATTTGCCAGCCAGCTATTGCCCATGCCCGGCTCTTGTTCAAAATGTAAACAGTCCATGTGAGTATTCAATGATACAGGCCTATCGTCACACTTCCCCTTTGGATTTCCCCAGGACCACGTGGTGTCGCGATGTACCGTGAATATTTTCAAGAACTCCGTTACAAGACATATTTGCAAGTGATTAGTATTCGCGTTCACTGAATACATATTGAATAAAATAATGTCTCACCTTCGAAGGTCTGGACATATTGTCCCAAGCCCTCCCGCCTCAACCATTCGCCAACAGATTTACAAACCCAGTCCGCCATTTTACCCTGAATTTTCAAGGCCGAACGGAAAACCACGGAAATATCCGAAAGGAGTAAAGGGAGACCACTCGGCCCGCACCCGTTATTGGTTTTCAAGGGAGACTACTCCAAACAGCCGGAAGTCATTACATGTCGAGGACCGGATAAAGCTCGTTTTCCGCGATTTTTCACATCAATTTCCATTAAAAAGGAATCCCTTTCCAAATAACAAAGTGCATATTGGTAAAAGAGGGCCCACCCATAGAAGCAATATTTTTACAGGCTTAAACAATCACCAAGAGAAGCAATTTATTACCTGGAGGGACCACCAAGAGATTTCTATTCTGGACAACCCCACCCACCAATATATTATTATTTTTTCCCCCTTCCGGGGGGGGGTACATATTTTCAAATGGAACAGCCCTCACTATTATAGTTTTTTTTTTCCCCAGTACTTGTAGGAAGTAGAATACAGTGTAATGTAGCCACAATACAAGTTGGTCAACATGCCGCTTGGGGCATATGGGTCAAAGATCCGGGATCGCCAAGTGACAAAAAAGGCAAGATCTCTGTATAAACCTAGACTCCGCCCAGGGGTTTTTCTAAAAAAAAATATATATTGAGTTTTGGAAAAAGTTCAAATATAGTTTTAATGAAAAAAAATAAAAAAATTTGAAGACGGTGCACTTGTTAGAGTGCATGAAAAAGAAAACGCTTGAACTTTCTACTAAGTTACTGGCTTGTATGTCAGAGTATCAAACGTGTCCTAAAATTCTGGTCAATTCTGAAACACACTTGAATTCAAGCTTTCTTTGAAAGAACGGCGAAGAAACCTAGACATCGTTCACATGTCCAATGAGACAGAACGGGGAGGTCCAAACTCTGCCGAAAATAACATAGCTCAACCTTCGTCCATTTCCATTTTCGGCTTCACGTTCATCAGGGAATTGATTCTGAAATATTCCTCGGGCAGCTACATGTACGAGGTAATATGTCTTCATATCAGTCACTATCCTATTGTCTGACAGAGAGAAAGGGTCGACAAGTAAGATACAATAATGATATAGCTGGTTCTATCCTATTGTCAGAGAGAAAGGGTCGACAAGTAAGATACAATAATGATATAGCTGGTTCTATCCTATTGTCTGACAGAGAGAAAGGGTCGACAAGTAAGATACAATAATGATATAGCTGGTTCTATCCTATTGTCTGACAGAGAGAAAGGGTCGACAAGTAAGATACAATAATGATATAGCTGCTTCATGTACTTATGTATTGAACAGTGACTGATGGAGACAGTTCAGAAGACGATGAACCACTGGTGAAGAAGAAGATTGATGATCCACCTACGGTAAACTCTACCATTCATAATACCGTATTGTATATAACTAACACACTGTAATCAATTCCTATCATTATTGGTGAGTGTTTGGTGAAGAAGAAGATTGATGATCCACCTACGGTAAACTCTACCATTCATACATATTGTATATAACTAACACACTGTAATCAATTCCTATCATTATTGGTGAGTGTTTGGTGATTGATGATCCACCTATGGTAAACTTGACCAAATGTTCAGTTCATATATTGTATATTGCGGAAGGTTATCAAGGGCGTCGCTAGGGGGACTCATTGGGTGCGAATGACCCCCCGTCGGCGCCCAAGCACACATTAATTCTCTATGTTGGACAGCACAGTTCCAGGCTCTCTAATAACTAAGCAGGGTTTTAGATTATCCCCTTGATGATCTGTATGTTCATGGAAATTACCTCATGTTTGCCAGAATTTCGGGGACTTTTGACTGTATTTCTCTTGCTCAAAATTTTTGCTTTGCCGCATAGAGGGTGTACCCAAATTAGGGGCAGGTACAGGGGTTTTTCTAGCCGATTTCTCATCGTGGTAATCCCGATGAGAAATTTTGAAAATTGAGTTTTAGAGGATTTTTGTAAATTGAGTATTTGTAGCCCAAATCTTAAACCTGTTTCAATTCATGCCTAATAATCTCCGTCAGGAAGATGATACAACGTAGAAAACGGAAGTTAAAACTAAAAGTTAGCTCCCCTAGCGGAGAGTTGTCCGCCCCTAGGAGAGCTCTCCCATCCCATTCCAGCAGGATTACTATATAGGCTCTGCACCAGCCATACTCGTCCTCTATTCTCTGTTGTACCTCGACCAGTACACATCAGGAAGGAAGTGTTTATACAACCTGGGTTGTTGTTGTAACGACCCTCAGTATCCTTATCGGTTTTGACTTGTGTTATTTCTTGTCGGAAATTCTTTCATTATTGTCGGAAATTCTTTCATTAGTTATGTCTGAGATTCCGATATCTAATGCATGTAATTCGTGTGTGAAATGGTGGTCCAGTTTGGACGCCCACACGGTTTGGTTTTCTTGTAAAGAGTTGTGTTATCGGCGAAGTTCGCCGAGTGTATATTAGAGACCCGTTAGCGTGGGGAAATTTCGCCCAGGCTAGACGGGCTTACCTTTGCAGGCGTCTGGCGACCCGTTTCTTTCGGAAGTCGACAGACGTCTGTTGGGAATTGCTTGTAATTGACCTGAAAGCTAACGAAGTTATCGTTGCAATTATATAAATGTTTCCCATGGTCTTAGTAATCAGAACTCGCCCGCCTCTATAAATATACTAGCGGGACGGTTCTACGTCTAGTTAGACAGCCTACATGTATAGGTTTGGCTATGTATGCAGTCAAACCGGTTCCTTTGTCTACTTCGACAAAGACTTCTCTAACCTGCCGTGCCTTAGCAATCCATTGTTCTCGTCGGACAATGAAATGCAGTGGGTTCGCATATCATCTCGACCTCTCCTTTGTCTTTTTGTTTTCACACTCCGTTACCTAAACGGAATAAACGTGTCTTGTCTGTTTCTCCTTTGCGGGTTAATTCATAACGCAGTTCTAAATCCGTTTCTCGTTTTATGGTGGGTTATTCAGACCTACCATTGAGTGTCAAAATTGCTCTTGCGGTTTCGTTTATCGATGAATCAGCGATTCTATAATAGCGAAATGACATGTTACGGGACTTCAATTTTAGGATTGAGTTGGGGTAACAAATAGAAACATTGTTTATAAATGTTTAATTTGTATTGGAAATATACTGAAAGTATTCACAATGACGAGGATGATCACAAGTGATGATCTAAAAGACAAACCATTATTTTACAGCTCATCAAATATTGTCAACTAGACTATTATCGGACATGAGGTCAAACTGATATAATGGTGGATTGAGACAGGTTGATTTGGTAACAGATAGAAACATTGTTTATAAATGTTTGATATTTCAATCAATTTCCATCGTTAAATATCCAATCTGTCGACGATTATTGCTTATTAAAATAGTGCATACTGCTTACGAAATTGGTGAGAATTAGACAGGGAATTCTAGTTCTATTTTTCGGCCCTCCTGTTCTCCGGTATGCCGTTCTCGTACTTCGACTCGACGTTCTCCTACACCGGTCTCGTCGAGTTCATCTGTGATTCCTTTTTCTTCAGTGTAAAGTTAGGAACATACGTCAATGATGGTTTTTCGGATAATTTGGATGCGCTTTTAGCGTTGCTGCCGGATATGCCGTCTACTTCGAATAATCCTCGTATTAAATGTCGGACGAAGGAATACTTCCTCGCCGTATGTTGTCTCACCTATGTCATTTTTGTCAATGGTTCGATGGTGATTAAATTAATATTTTGGGGATAGTTTTCTTTCACATTTCTGTCTTGTCAAAATTTTTGTTTGGGCAAATTTGTAGACCTCACATGGTCTGTTTTTCCATCTGCCATGTGTTTATTGTCTTCGGACATACGTCGCGAAATTAATTGACTCTTGTCGGAGTTTTCAAAGTTCTTATATCTTGAAATTATTACCCGATATATTTTCTAAAGTTAATATTAATCTCGGGCTTATCTGATAACACAGTCCTGCGTGATGGAGACAATGTGTATTCAATATCACGTCTCCACACGAACAATGAGTTCGACCCGCTGTGTTTGTTGTGGGTTTTTACGGGCTCGCGCGACCTCGTTATTTATTGCTCAATTTGTGACAGATTTGTACTTAGTTCCCGGCTTTTCTGTAAGTCTACCTTGTAGTGCTGAGATTTGAAGGCCGATGGTGATCTCTACAATAAACGATCCGGTTTGGTTTCGTTGATTCATGAATTTTATGCATTGAGTTTGTGTATATCTCAAGTAGGGTTGTAAATAGTATCCTCATCGGCGGGGGTTTTTCGTTTCTTCCCGCCGGAGAGATCTGATACTTTATTTGCAGCCGTCAAATTTTCATGTTGTTGTTGTTGCGTCTGTTCGGACTTGCAGTTTTGGTGGGCTCACCTTCATACATTCAGTTCCTTGGTCCTACCAAAATGTAATCTCTTGTTATATCAAGTATTATTTCGTGATTTTGATATCCTGTATTCAAGAGAGTCCTGACAGAGGTTTTATATGTCTTTCATACTGACATGAATATGAAGCATGATTGTTGCATTTGTGTTACGTAACCACAACTCAACCCTATTTACTTCGACCCTGTGTCGCATCTTAATGAGCTTCTTTACTGATCTCTTTATGTAATTAAGGGTGTGTCGAACAACAATGAGATCACGTGCTGGTTTACGTGAGTGAGTAAACCTATTCACCCACTTATGCTGGTTTACGTGAGTGAGTAAATCTATTCACCCACTATGTGGAAGTGTGATTTTCTTGAAACACAATTGTCTGATTATTACATTGCTTGTTTTATTTCACACCAAGTTGGTTCTATCTGTATACTGTATTACGCTTATAATTCAGATGGAGTTATGCACTAATTTTAATTTCTTCCATATGAGAAAATTTTAAAATTACTAGCGTGAGTGGGAAGGTATTGGCCGGCCAAGGATCAAGCCTAGTGACACGTGAGTCGTGAAGTCTTCTATGGTTTCTTTCTACCAGGTATGTATTACCGGTACAGTCTACTAGAGCATCAAATTGCTTTTTTAGTAATGTTCTTACTCTTCTTCTCGACAAATTGTTCGTGCTAGGTCATTTCAAATTATAAATTTTTGAATAACCTCACTTTCCTGCCGGCGAGAGACTTAAATGTATTTCCTCTCTTCGGGAATTTAAAAATTCTTTAGGATCTTTCTTCATTACCTGGAGAATTTTTGTTGTGGATGTCGGTTGTGTGACTATTGGTTATTAATAGTAACATTGTTGTGAATGTTTTATATTCTCTCCATATAAGCTCCAGTACTGAATTTCATGTACAGGAGTCAAATTACATCGGGAGAGGTAATAATGTAACCATCTTCATTGACACATTATTCATGTTCACTGACACAAAGATCCAGACTGCCATTTATCTCATTGAGCTTACATTTGGTGATTAACGCTACAAACATTAAGATGTTCATCTCTACTGCGTTTAAAGAGAGGGAAAATTATTACAATCGACTTCGGGGTTACTGTTTGCAACGCCCTTCTGTTACGTTGTGTACTTTTATAAGTTTGTATCCTGCTCCATTATGAGCATGTTTATACATTAAGTTGTTGTGAATGAGGAAATCACTACGTTGTTTATCATATACAACGTTTCTCTCGCATTTTTCACATTACGCTTTCCTATTACACCTTGACGACATGTTCATTACACCGTCATGTATCTTTCATACACCTGTGCGTCGTTCTATTACATCGGTTAGACGTTTCCGGTACGCCATAACGCCGTTTGTCACGTCATTTCTTCATTTGCGAGATGCATATTTTATATCCATTCATCGCCACTTCCTTTGATTCTTCATCGTCGGTCATCGGCGGGAGGGGAAGTCCGTTTGTTTGGCTTCAACCTTCCACTTGTAAAACGAAGAGAGTTCTGTTCAGACCTTGTTGTTTTCCAGTCTGGAGTTCAGAATATCAAAATTGTATTGAAATCAGCAGTATTTGGTCAAATGCTGTTTTATGGAATAGGTCTTTGGATTATGGACGTGGATATTCTCTGAGGACGACGGCGGGATTGTGAATGACGGACTAGTCGCCTTTATTTGAATTCAGCACAGTGTTGTTAACACAGAGCCATGTTGACTTTATCACACTAACATTAGGTTGAGATCCATTTACCTTGGGATTGTGCTTAATCAACACCATGTCTTCGTGGTGTACTTGTGGGTCAGTTTTTCCGACTTTCTCCATCAAGTACTTTATTCCTATATTAACCGTTACACCAATGGTTAGACTTTGACATTATGGTTCTGTCATCAACCTTAAGGTTGTTTATTATATGTAGGATCTTACTCACTACGTTCCTATATTTGTCCTGGTGCCGAGGACGTGATACCGTTCCCGACTCTATTTCCCTCGTAATTGACTTCCTCCTTCACCTTCACTTAGGGAGTTTCATATTAGCACCATGGAAGGCTGTCGATCTGCTCTGGCATGAATTGAATAGGGTGTTACGTCTTACCTTGGGTTCCGACATTAGCCTTAACGATAATATCTCTGCTCTTATTCACGCCTTCGCTTTACAGTCGCGTTGTACTCGCCAACTGTTACCGAAATGAGATATCGGTGTGGTTCTGTATGCTCTGATTATACCACCTTTTGAACCCTTAGAGTCCGCGTCTATAAAAGCTGTGTCTTATAAGACGGCCGTCGTGGCGGCGTTTGCTTTGGCGTCCAGACTGTCTGTACTTCATGCTCTTTGAAAGATCTTCTATGACCTGGACAGCGGATCGGTCTTGCATTTCTTTTCGGCCCATTCCTGAATTTATCGCCAAAAATGAGTCTGTTCGTTCAGGTCCGTGCGCTCAACGTCGTACTCCATTCCTGCGTTGTCAGACTTTGTACATGGCCTCGAGGACGATCTTCTGCTATGTCCTGTTCGAGCCATCCGCCACTATCTTACTCGTTCCGATCCGTTCACGGCTCTCGGCTACGGTTATTCTGTCCCTTCGCCTGTCAGCAAGGCTTGACATTTAAAAAGCCGCGTAGTTGAAGAAGACCATAAAATAGTCTTATCAATTGGCAGAAGGTAGATATACCATTGACGCCCCACTACTGTCTTCTGCTTCTTCTAATGTGATTCGTGCCATCGCTGCGTCATGGCCTGTATGGAAGAACTGACCCCTCCATGACATTATCCTGTCTTATGCCTGAACATTAACTCCACGTTCACTAATATCTGTCTGAGGGATATGACAGTGCAATCAATAGTGTGACCACGCTTGGGCCACTGTGGCTACCCAGCACATTGTGAGTAATTTCAGAAAAAGAGGGGGGGGGGCGGCAAAATTGTCACCATCGCAGCAAGACAGCCATCTTGCTGTATCATCTCATCTCATCTCATCTCAGTCATATTATTATTATTACATATATTATATGATAAAAGGCATCTCAGAAGGTAGAAATAAGTCAGTTTGACCGGCCGTGGATTCTATAATCACCAATGAAGGCCTAACACCGGGATAGGGTGTACTCCTAACTGAAATTTGCTTCTGTTCTTCAGAAACTGACTTCCTTCTAGATGTTCTCAGCTGGGTCCTCTGTGCTTTCAACTCAAAAGACACCTGCTCCAGGCCTAGGGTCAACATTAGTGATGCAAGTACAGAGAGTTGACGAATGTGTAGCAGGACCCAGGGAGCAAGCACGGTCAATTCCAACGCATCGTTCATCACTCCAAGTATGGTGAGTTGACCTCAAGAAGCTTGCGGACTGAGAGTGGTGTGGACTTGGCGACCCTCTAAGCTCAGCCAGTATTCGCTCTCCCCTGACTTATGGTCGACCAAGGATCTCCCTGTATGCAACGGCCTGTGCGTTTTGACTCCCTCCTAGTCATACAGTGTCTACCAAGTAGGACCTTCTGCTGCCGATGTTGCCCCGGGTATCCTTACAACTTGGTGGAATTGTGTACCACACCACGAGCACAGCTACATGGATGGAGACAATCAGAAGATAAGTAGAACTGTATCAATTCCTTCAATTACCCTATGCGTCTTTGACCAGGGTTTAACTTGTTGAGTAATAATGTCTCAGATTTATACCCATGTCTGTGTCGTTCCAGCGATTACTAGTCTGCTATGGGAGTTACCACAAGGCCGAGATTCCCGCCTCCATATGTTGGTACTGTGGCATGAATTGAAACAGGTTTAAGATTTGGGCTACAAATATCAAACATTTATAAACAATGTTTCTATTTGTTACCAAATCAAACCTGTTTCAATTTGATTGGCCCTCCCTCCGTCCCCTCATGCCGGCCTTAAACACTACAGGTCTCGGTAATTATAATGAGAATAGAGGGCGAGTATGGCTGGTGCAGAGCCTATATAGTAATCCTGCTGGAATGGGATGGGAGAGCTCTCCTAGGGGCGGACAACTCTCAGCTAGGGGAGCTAACTTTTAGTTTTAACTTCCGTTTTCTACGTTGTATCATCTTCCTGACGGAGATTATTAGGCATGAATTGAAACAGGTTTGATTTGGTAACAAATAGAAACATTGTTTATAAATGTTTGATTTTTCCTCGACAAATTCAGTTTCTCTTATTTTTCGATATTGGGCGTGCTTGCGGGCTAAAAAAATAGAGTTTTTCTGATATTTCCTCGCCCATATCATTGTAGTTGTATCTAAAAAAACTTATTTTAATCCTTGAATCTTGTCCGAGTTTGCGATCCGACGTCTGTTGTCGTCGTTGTTGTTAACTGGCGCGCTGATTCTCCGCACAAAGGGGATACTGACAATTTGAATGAATGGTGCATAGGAAAACCTTTGCTAGGAGAGTGTTGGGCAGTATCGTGCTTATTCATGGACAGGCGGTTCATGTCAAGAGTATATCATCCAATGAAATGCAGCGTTACGAAGATTGCCAAATGCCATCTTCGCAATATTGCTGATGTCATCAGTAAAGGTACAGGATTCAATCTGACGGGATCGTTCGCCAGGCAGTCAAATTATTGTAGCAAACGATGTTGATCTGATATTTTACAGCTAGCTACCACCCGAAACAGAATAAAACTTGTGCACCATATACATTAATGTACAAAATATAAGAATGCTTTGACTGCAATGACTAATGAACTGCAAAATCGTGAGCAAAGAAATTAGACCCGGAAATTGAGTGGCCCGGGCTTTGCAACAACAACAACAACAACAACAACGAAATGCATCTGACGATCTACTCTCAATGAAAAATTACCATTTTCAAGGTCATAAAATCAACAGTCTTGGTTTGTTGATTCTCTTTAAGTACTGTATAACTGAAAGGCATAGTATCATTTGATTGGATTTTCAAACAGAATATTTGATAGACATCGTTTTGTTTTTTCTTCCTCCAGGAAATATTGAAGGTATCATATTTTGTGTATTCATTATGAGGGTACCCATATATTTTACATAACTAAATGTCAGCTAGATAAGGCTGCAGATATCCTTGAAAACGATAAGGCTGCAGATATCCTTGAAAACGAAGTTGTTGAAAAGCAATTTCGATGGGTTTTTTTGACAGCCAAAAACTACATCTTGCATACAGAAATTTGACAAAGTTAATCATGCAGTCATATTTATTTCATGTTAGCTTACAATTGTAAACAACTATTCCTGGAAAAAAACCCAGCTACCTTTTGTAGTACTGAGTACGAAGTAGGCCGCCGAAGCCAGATACTATCTTTGTCAGGGCAGCACAAAATGTTCCAAATGTTAGGTACTAAGTTATTGATGCCTGCCAAAGTGTCAGTCACCAGTGAAAAAATTATTCGCAGGCTTGAACTGAAGGCGGACGTGTATAATGGATGTGTAATTTTCAACTGGGGGTTTGAAATTTGTTTTCAGTTGTCCCTATGAAAATGTTTGCATAATTGAGTTTCTGAGCGGAAACTATGAAAACCATGGAAATATTGAGTTTTTACCCCTCGGCCAACTTTGGCCTAGGGGTATTGTCGTCATCATGTACGGCTGTCCGTACATTAACGTACGTCCGTCCGTTACCGCGATATCTACAGAACCGTTTCATGCATGGCAACCAAACTTGTTACATCTATTTATCTTCACGTAAATCAGAAGCCTATCGAAAAGGAGTCATCTCGGACAATATTTTGCAGAGTTATGCCCCTTTTTGTCCTCCGCCACGAAGTGGTGGGAGGACTTGGAAATGCTAGCCGTCCGTCCTTCCGTCCGTCCCTCCGTCCGTCCTTCCGTCCGTCCGTCCGTCCCACATCTTGTGAACGCGATATCTTGAGAACAATTCGACCAATCGACTTCAAACTTGAGAAGGTGCTTTACATCAGTTAGACGGCCATTGGTATTGATTTTCACTGAGGTACGTAATCCAAGATGGCCGCCATCGACCATATTGGATTCTGTCCGTCCCACATCTTGTGAACGCGATATCTCAAGAACAATTTTACCGATTGACTTCAAACTTGAGAAGGTGCTTCACATCAGTTAGACGGCCATTGGTATTGATTTTCACTGAAGTACGTAATCCAAGATGGCCAGTAATCCAAGATGGCCGCCATCGACCATATTGGATTCTGTCCGTCCCACATCTTGTGAACGCGATATCTCAAGAACAATTTGACCGATTGACTTCAAACTTGAGAAAGTGCTTCTACATCAGTTAGACGGCCATTGGTATTGATTTTCACTGAAGTACGTAATCCAAGATGGCCGCCATCTTCCATATTGGATTCTGTTCGTCCCACATCTTGTGAACGCGATATCTCAAGAACATTTCCACCAATCAACTTCAAGCTTGGGAATGTTCTTCACATCAGTCAGACGGCCATTGGTATTGATTTTCACTGAGGTACGTAATCCAAGATGGCTGCCATTGACCATATTGGATTCCATCCGTCCCAGATCTTGTGAACACGATATCTCGAGAACAATTCAACTAATCGACTTCAAACTTGGGAAGGTTCTTCACATCAGTTAGACGGCCATTGGTATTTATTTTCACTGAGGTACGTAATCCAAGATGGCTGCCATACCATATTGGATTCTGTCCATCCCACATCTTGTGAACGCGATATCTCGACAACAGTTTGATCAATGCACTTCAAACTTGAGAATGTGCTTCGCATCAGTTAAACGGCCATTGGTTTTGATTTTCACTGAGATACGTAATCCAAGATGGCTGCCATGGACCATATTGGATTCACTCCGTTCCACATCTTGTTAACACGATATCTCAAAAACAAATCAACCAATCGACTTCAAACTAGGGAAGGTTTTTCACATCAGTTAGACGGCCATTGGTATTGGTTTTCACTGAGGTACATAATCCAAGATGGCTGCCATTGACCATATTGGATTCTGTCCATCCCACATCTTGTGAACGCGATATCTCGAGAACAGTTCGACCAATCGACTTCAAACTTGAGAATGTGCTTCACATCAATTAGACGGCCATTGGTATTGATTTTCACTGATGTACAAATCCAAGATGGCTGCCATTGACGATATTGGATTCCATCTGTCTCGGATCTTGTGAACGTGATATCTCGACAACAATTTGACCAATCAACTTCAAACTCGAGACGGTGCTTCACATCAGTTAGACAGCGATTGGTATTGATTTTCATTGAGGTAGTATGTAATCCAAGAAGATGGCTGCCATTGACCATCTTGGATTTCACTCACCCATATTGTACCCATCTGTGTTGTGAACGCGATATCTTGATCTATTCCACTCATCGATTTATAAACCTCACCATCCACAAATCCATATACAACTACAGACTTACATTCCAGTGTTACACTACCCATTACTGCTTCCCAAACCTCCTCAAATTGTCTCAACAATTCCAGATGAACGTCTCTTTCCACATACACATATCAACTTTCCAAGTTATATTTAAGGAGATATTGGAAGCGTATATGCTGTATGCTCTCAAACAGGCTACTTGGCGGAGGACCTGCTACATGTAGCTACTCAGCTTGTTACAAATAAAAATCCATTTATGATTTGTTATTGTGATAATTTCAGAACCGTTCCATATACAACATCCTAACGTGATACAGTTGTTTCTCTTGACCTGAACTAGATGCCTATCGAAAATGAGTCGTGTCAGAAAGTATTTTGCAGAGTTATGCCCCTTGTCTAATAAAATCCACTAATTCCTATGTTAAGTTTGCATATAATTTCTATATCATGTTTGTATACTATCACATTTATTTATTGATTGGATGACTGATTTATTGATTTATTCTCTTACACAATGCGAAGAATGCCTGCAAATCTGTTTTGAAAATGACACTAGATGCCTATCAGTAATTTAATAAGCAAAATTTATTCACAACATGATTTGTAGTTTTACTTTTTTGTTTTGCTAACAACCTAACCTAACAACACTTTTTAGTTGCCACACGTCATTTTATATTCCCACCGCTTAAATGTTTCCCCAAATTTGGCTCTCTTCTGATGATTTCCATTTCAGCAATTTTAGTTGTGTTTACCAAGATATGACAAACGTATATCTATAGTGTATGTATTTATTCCAGAAACAAATTAATTTAAGGGGAGGAAAACTTTTTTTCTTTTTCAAAGAAAGTGCACTTACAATACCAGGGGTAAATATTTCTTCCCACAAGCCAATCAATTGGTAGAGACACCCTTACATTATAATAGCTGGGGTTCAGAGCCGAGGGGTTTCGATAGCGCAGCTTCATGTTTAGATTATGCGCGCCGAAAAATTGAGTTTTGTAAAATTCTCAAATCGAGTAGAGGAAAGATTTTGGGCTAGAATAACCCCTGAGGTAAGCCCTGGTAAGCGTAGGAAATGTGACCCCTCTCAAGAAATCCTGGCAATATCCATGGAGATGAACTGACCCAAGAACTAAATCCATATATTTGTGTTGTAGGATGATGAAGTAAAAGATTGCATCAAAAAGATTTTAAAAGGAGCAAATCTGGAGGAGGTTACGATGAAAACAGTTTTAAAACAAGTGAGTGATTGAATACCATTGTGCATTCAAAGTCTGTACTGGTACCACCACTGATGATGATCATACAGACTTAATGAAGATAAGTAATGCCACAACACATTAATTGGTTCTCGGGGATCATCACCTTGCTTGAAATCCTCATACAAATAATGAAGATTGTTTTACTGTCAAAGTTGATGTCACAAAAACATGAGAGATTCCAAATGCCATTGAACTACTGGTCTACAGTAAAATGTACATACGGTGGGGTGAGGAAGGGGGGGGGGGGCGTTAAAATTTGAGTATTATTACACCTGCGCCAGAGACGGTTTGAGGATGGGGGCCGATTTCCATTTTCTGGTGTATGTCCTAGGTATACTCTGTTTTATCTGTTCGTACAATAACCTTTCTTACTCTCCATATTGAAAGTGGAGTTCTGATGTAACATATTATTGGAGTGGATGAGACTGGATGTGTACAAGTACTATCTTCATTCATATGTCCTTTGTGTTAACAGGTCTATGAGACGTACCCAGACTTTGACCTGTCTGATAGAAAACCATTCATCAAGAACACAGTGAAAGAGGTAAGGCATCTTTGTGGATCACAATGCATAAATTTATTTACAGTTCAACACAAATTTCTGGGTCTAATTTACTTCTCAACTGATTTTGTGGTTTCTTTGTTGAGAATTTGTTTGTACTCGTGCATGCTCAAGAAATGCCCGTGTTAAGGAGGGAATGTGTTAATATCCCATCATCTTGACATTGGATTTTGAAGCCTCCATTATGTGCTCATGAAATAGGTATGATAAGAATTTGATACCCCTTTCCTGCCCTTTATGCCAATAACCTGGTAAGTGATAGACTTCCTGATATCCTAAGCTCATATACTGATAAATTGTCCAGTAGTCAAATTATGCATTGACAAAACCATTGCAAAGATGTATTTCTGTCTTGTTTGAGCCCTGGTCATACTTTGTGACCAACCACAGTTAATGATTCCTCTTCTTTTCTTGTTTATTTGTACTATTATCATTGGCTTGAAATTGATAGATGTAATTGTAATTGATTTATGTAGATTCATCATGACATTGGACCTGGTTGTCATGGTTACTGTTGTTAAATGTGTTTCTCTGATTTCTTTCAGCTGATTTCATGAGTTCCTTACACCAAACAGAATTCATCTCCCAAATTCACTCATCATATGAAGGACAGGTGGTTTACACATCGTTGACATTGAATGGGTTCCTGGCCATGCCGACGGTTCTGACTAGAGGCATTGTTGTAGTTGAATGGATGGAGGCACAAACCTTGTATAAAGTACTGCCAGCTTCCTGTGAATGTTCCACGACTCGCATCATGTATCATGACGTGTAAATCTGGAAGGATTATAAACTATAGTTAATTATTGTCTAATTTGAAGCCACGACGGGGATGTTTTATGGTGTGGAGACGTTGTATAGACTATGGAGTTTTTACCTACAAGATTACATTGCCGGGGTCATAATATAAATTTATAGCATCATCATTTCCTCCTGACACAATCCAAATCATCTTTTATCCATTATTCATTATACCACATCATTGTTCATCTATCATATTGTCCTGTTTTTATCTATCATATGTTGTAATTTTACATGTGCGAGTGGTTTAGCGTCTGCTTGGTGGATCTGGAAGATTCCATGAATATGTAAATACTGCCTCTGTAATTGGCAACATCTCATTTTTACTCTTAGCTTGTTTCATACAGAATTGATGATATATACTTTTAATGTGTTGGTCGGCTTCAAGGTCAATCCTCGGCTTCAAGGGCAATCCTCGGCTTCAAGGGCAATTCTGTTTGTTCTATCTCATGAAGATAAGATTGTAAATGTTAACAGTAAGTAGTACCATGTACAGGCGAAAAACACTTCACTGAGCAAGTAATTTTTATGTTTCTTCACATACCCTCCGTAGTCACATGCCATGTCAGTCTGCTTCTGAATGTCCTCTCACTACCACCAATTGGTGTGGGTGGAAAATGCCACCCATTCAGATGCTAATTTTGGAGTACTTTTCTGAAGCTACTAGGAGATAAAATAAAACCAAACACATAGCTAGGCTGATATTCCCAATCATTAACAAGCCCATAAGGATACTATTAAAACTTTCGGTGCCCTCCACAAGATAACCGAACAACCATCTTTTTATGTCTGATTTTACCCCTTTCCCAGAATTGGTCATGTCCATTGTGTGTCTGTCCGTCTTCAGTTCCTGTTACCGCCATATCTCGAGACGATGTCTGCGTTTGGCTCACACATGGTTGATGTGATCACAGAGAAGAAGCCTACTGAGAAAGATTAACATATTTATTCAGGGTTACCAGATCTCATTGTTTGTCACCACAATGTCTAGACATGATTAGGGCTAATAAACACGCCATCATTTTGAGATAGGGTTGCATGTAAAATTAGATTGTGGACTACGAAGTCAATCCGCATCTCGGTCAATTTTTACCCCTCGCCCAAATTTTGGTCGAAGGGTATTGTTGTCATGTACATCCGTCCGTCTGTCACATCTTGCAGTGCACATTCATATGCTCGTGACCCAGAACCGTGTTGAATCTGGACCCGATTGGGTGAAAACTTGGCGGCTGTCTTTAATTCATGCAAAACCATTAGTCTTGTGTATCTCGGGTACCATTTCGCTGTTCAGTGTGAAACTTGGTATAGATCATGGATTCATCAAGAAACTTCAAAGGAATGACCAAACCAGTTTCCCGGATTCGGTGGAAACCTTAGCACCATCTTTAATTTATGCAAAATCTTTAGTGATGTATATCTCTGATACCATTTAAGTGTTCTTTGCGAAACTTGGTACACAGCATCGATGTATCAAGAGACTTGCAATGAATGTATTTGGCTTCTCATACCAAGCCAGCCACAAACGAATGGTAGCCGTCTGAATACAGCGGTTACATATTTGATTGAAAGTTTTATCAAATCTCCACAAAGAATTGGAATCCTCCATGTGTATGGGAATGTAAGGAGCCTCTGTTTGGCTAAGATTGTGTTACTCTTTACTGAATAGTCTCCTGTCCAGACACATTCTTCTACCCAGACAGCCCATGTATTGGGACTAAAAAAAAGGGATAGATCTATATATACCAACTGTAATTAAAGTAGTATGGCATGTATTCCAGTTCACCATTGCAGTTTGATTACCAGTATACGTTCCTGTTAGCAGGTATTTCCAAATCTTACATCTGTAACTGTTCATGAAGAATAAAATATGGAAACAAAACAATATGATTTTGTTTGTTATTAAAAACGGTTTTTACCCCTCAGCCTATTAGGCTGTGGGGTCGGCAAGTACGTCCGGTCGTCAACAATTCTTGTGACTTCTAATTTGGTATGCAGGATTGTTGGGTGGTCAACCACAAGCCTATCGAATCTGGACCCGATTGGTTGGAAACTTTGGCGGCCATCTTTAATTTATGCGAAACCATGAATCTTGTGTATCTCGGAAACCATTTCGCTGTGAAACTTGGTATAGATAATCGATACAACTTGCTGTGCACATCCATATGCTCGTGACCCAGAACTCTGGACCCGATTGGGTGGAAACTTGAGCGGCCATCTTTATTTTATGCGAAACCATGAATCTCGGAAACCATTTCGCTGTTCAGTGTGAAACTTGGTATAGATTATCGATACATCAAGAAAGGAATGACCAAACCAGTTTCCCTGATTGGGTGAAAGCCTTGGCGGCCATCTTTAATTTATGCATAATCTTCAAAGATGTATTTCTCTGATACCATTGAAGTGTTCTTTACGAAACTTGGTTTACAGCATCGATGTCTCAAGAGACTTGCAATGAATAACCACATCAGTTCTTCTGAGAGGCGTGAAAGATGGCCGGCCATTTTTAATTTATGCAAAATCATTAATGATCTCTATCTCTGATACCGTTCAAGTGCTCGATGTAAAATTTGGTAAACATCATCGATGCATCAAGAGACTTATGATGAATGACAGAACTGGTTTCTCTGATTGGGCGGAAATCTTGGTGGCCATCTTTAATTTATGCAAAATTTTAATGATGTATATCTCTGATAGCATTTAAGTGTTCTATATGAAACTTGGTATACAGCATCGATGTATCAAGAGACTCGCAATGAATAACCACATCAGTTCCTCTGAATGACGGGAAGGATAGGCAGCCATCTTTAATTTATGCAAAATCATTAATGATCTCTATCTCTGATACCAATCACGTGCTCAATGTAAAATTTGATATACATCATCATTGCATCAAGAGACTTACGATGAATGACAGAACTGGTTTCTCTGATTGGGCGGAAACCTTGGCGACCATTTTAATTTATGCAAAATCATTAATGATCTATATCTGATACCATTTTAGTGCTTCATATGAAACCACAAATCATCGATACATCAAGACAACCAATTTCTCTGATTAGGTGGAAAACTTTATTGCCATCTTTAATTTATGCAAAATCTATACCTCTGGTACTGTTCAAGTGTTTGATGCAAGACTTTGTATTCATCATCAGTACATCAAGAGACTAAAAATGAATGACCGAACTGTTTTCTCTGATTGGATGGAAACCGTGGCAGCCGTTTTCAATTTATGTAAAATCATTGATCTATATATCCTTTAATACTGTTCAAGTGTTCAGTATGCTTGGTATACGTCATAGATACATCAAGAGACAAGTAATGACTGCCAGTTTAGTAGTATACACACTGGGGGTACGAGAACAGCTCCCCAAGGGGAGCGAGCAGACGGCCTGGGGGCGCCCCATCACCTCAAGGGGAGCGCCCCACCCCCTCCTCCGCGCATCAAGCACATAAGGATCCACGTAGATAAGTAATTGGCTATTGTTAATCTACGCCGACGCGCGGCTGGGTAGAGGAGCGCCCCACCCCCTCCTCTGCGCATCAAGCACATAAGGATCCAGGTTCTGGACCTGCTCCCCAAGGGGGGGCGAGCAGACGGCGTGGGGTACCCCAACACCCTCAAGGGGTACCCCCAAGGGGGGCGAGCAGACGGACCACTTTTGGGTAGAAACACATTTGGCTATGGTTAATCTACGCCGGTGCGCGGCTGGGTAGAAAAGGTCGGCCCCGGGGGGGAGCCATGGGTACCAGACCACTTTTGGCCGCCGATAGCCAATTATGTTTCTACTCCCTTTAGACATACCAGGTGCAATGGGTATACCAGATCAAGAGACACAATGAGGCTGGGTAAAAACACCTGTCGATGGCTTACTTTGAGCTCCACGGAGTTCTGCGCTCGAAGGTGTATGGGAGAGTATTGTAAAGTTCACCTTGCCCGACTTCGAAAAGGTGGTAGCACAAAGCCCTGCATAAAGTGTGGAAAGGGTGTTATGAACCGCTTCTCTTTGTGCCAGGGTTGCGGATATGAGTGCGAGAAGGTTAAGGACTGGCAGCGAAAGCAACGGGTCCTCAAGAATGAGTTTCGGCGATTGGCTGCAATGATCCCTTCTGAAGCTAAATTTGATACGTTGGATACCTCGAGCCAGGAGCAGGTCAAGGGGGCGAGTTAATCTACGCCGGGGGTCAAAAAATGCAAAACCGGTGTGTCACGTCTCACTGAGTCCCCGTCACATGGCTTCGTGGCCTGTGACGTATTCCTCTTCACATGGCTTCGTGGCCATGTGAGGGCTTGTTTTTTATTAAAGTAAGTATTTGGGACTCAATTGCTCTTAATAACTCTCCTCCGTGGCCTCCTAGACAATTCGAAATGAGTCTAGAATATTTGTGAGAAGAATTCGGAACAAGCATTCCAAGAGCAGTCCGGTAGGGATCGAACCCCCTTTTGTGAGACGTGACTGGAAGACACGATTAACATTTCGCATGGCCTTACCTAGGCTGTCTTCCACGGACGATAATACATGTTTAAAATCACCCCTATAAACCTACTAGTGTTGTGCAACGCCTCACTTCCTGTTATCGTTGCTAGGATACGAATGCACAGTCTCATACAAGTGCTGTCTCATTCAGACATGAGCCGAGAGAAAATCAAGTGACCCACATACAACACTCAGAGTAACACTGTATTTGCTCAAGGCTTGCTATTTTGTGAATGAAGCCAGGCCTCACAACGGATATATGCAAGTTCTATACACCTACCCGAAATAGACTAAATATGTTAGCTGGGTCACGTCTGTGAGGAATGTTTGTTTGCTCAGGCTTGAGTATTTGGGTCGGCGTATATTTACACGTTTACACATTCAATAGCCGCGCGCAGTGTTATAGTATGGTGGGTAAGAGGCGATATAAAGCGCCTACTTCAATATATCGGCAGGGAAGATTCCTTGCTTAATCAGCAAGTCTTTTGTGGCTAAGGCTAGGCCGACGTCGGCAATAAGCATTCCTACGTCATAGCCGGTGAAATCCAACTTGGGGGCAGGGCCTTTCCAAACAATTTTGCCCAGACGACCATAACCTATCGCTAAGCCGCTAATGACAGCGGCATGATAGGCCATGTTGGCTAGCATTTTACCATCGATCGACGACATGTCTTATTTGCAGTGTCAGCCATGGCTTTAACATGATATGCTAATGTGCTGAAAAAGGTTCCGGGTGGCAGGGGCTGCGCATGGCGTCCTTAATAATCCGCCTGTAGAAAGCAGTTTATCGTGATTCTATGTCGATTGCCCTGGCAAACTGTTTCCTTGCTTCCTCCCTGCCTTGCTTCAGAAGTGCGTTTTTTTCTTCTTGGCTGATATGGGATGCTTTCAACGATTTAGCCCTGATCGCGTTCTTCATTGCATCATATTTAGTTTTCTCCGCTAGGATGTGACGGAACTCGCTATCAGAGATCTTGTTATCCACACGTGCTTGCGAGATAGCATCTGCGATGGAATCCAACTTTGATGACGCTAGGACGCGAATTTCATCGTGTTTTTTAGCTTTGATGGTCAGGCGTCGAGATATGAACTTGCACGCTATTCCAGCCAAACCACTTGAAAGAGCCGAGACTTCAAGCGCTACAACAACGGGTGCGGCAATAATAGTCGACAAGAGGCCGACCCCAGTCGCGCCGAGGCCCAAAGCCACTGTGGCAAGCGCAGAGTCAACGCCATCTAGAGCATTCACCGCTTTGCGGTATTTTTTGTACAAACTCGACCGAGAATCACGATCTTGGGAGTTCATGTTGGATATCACAGATATG
>JAVTVY010017841.1:0-71411 GCA_036873755.1 Hanleya hanleyi | reverse complement strand
GTTTTGGGGTAGAGATGACCATCCGTGGTCCTAATAGGCCGTACAGAATTGAAGGTCTCGTGGTGTAGCCCGCGACTTGAAGCATGGCCACGTCATCTGTGACGTCATTGGTGACGTCATCAGTACGAGTGATAAAGCGGCCATTTTGGGGGTGCGCAGTGGTGTGCTTGAGAGACTGAGGGACCATTCGTGGTCCGAATGGGACGTGTGGGGTATCATAGTGAAGCTTTCGTGGGACAGCGTCCGACTGGTCTGGCGTGTCGTGAAAGTAGGGGATATGGCGGGCATGCGCAGACACTCCGAGCTTCAAACACCCAACTACCCCATCCTGGAGCTCCGAGCTCCCGACTGCCCCATCCCCGAGCTTCGAGCTCCAAACACCCAACTGCCTCATCCCCGGGCTTCGAGCTCCAAACACCCAACTGCTCCATCCCCGAGCTCTGAGCTGAAAACACCCAACTGTCCGAGCTCCGAGCTCTTGCATATAAACACGACATACATCTGTGAAAGCTTCATCATACGCCGGTTGTTCGTGGAGACGAGAATCATGTTTTACGCATGCCTCTTGTGTTCGAAGTCATTTTCCACGTCATTTAATCTACGTAGACGTTTGCTTTCCATACATATTAATCGTATAGACCGAGTCCCGATAAGGCACAAATGCAAAGTACGCGCGAAGAACGATCAACCACTACGTCAAACACGAGAGTATTAGAGCATCCCTATACGATAAAAGTGAGCGGTCCTACGGGATGTGAAAACACGTCCTGGGTCATGAAATTTTTAGACGAAGGGTCTCTCAGCTATACCCGTATAGTTGGTGTTATAGCCAGTGGCAATCCGTCTACGAAACTACGAGATTACAGAAAGTGAGCTTCTTCCCAGGGATTTCTCACGATATCGATCAAGCTTATTTCTTCGACCCCGAGAAGACCAACGTGGTAGTGTTAGATGATCTGATGAGTGCGGCCAAGGACAATTCACACGTTGTCGACTTAAAAAGGAACCCATCATCGCAGTCTGTCCGTCATCTATTTGACTCAGAATCTCTTTCTTCAAGGGAAGGCGTCCAGAGTTATTGCCTTGAACTGTCAATACTTTGTGTTGATCTCCAATCCCATCGACAAGCACAAATCCGTGTGCTTGGTAGTCGAATTTATCCTCAGAACATCGGCCATTTCATGCAGGCGTTTCAAGGCGCGACAAGTCGTCCGTACGTTTACCTGCTCATACCCGCGTATTTCGGCGGTTGACCACCCACCTGTTACCCGGCGAGGGATCACCACAACGTCATATACCCCTACACCATCCACCGAGTCCACACCTGGCAGCACCCGTCCAGCAGCAGCAACCCATCCCCATACAGCGGGTCCCCTTCATACCTCCAGTCCCGGAATATCACCCAACCGTGAAGGACCAACCCAAACCCGTACAAGGGAATGAACACAATGTGAACTCGAGGCTATGGAAGCATTTGTTCAAAGAAAGTATGGACGCCGAGATGGGCGAAGACGTTGGGGGCCACAGAAAACAAGTTTCACCACAAAGGGTATTCGAAAGAGGAAGCCGCAATTTTAGCCCATAACACATTGGCACCCAGACTACGACGGGCTTTACATCAGCAGTATGCCGACCTCGTGACCCATATAAAATTGCTGGGCAAGGACCCGGTCCATATGGAAATCGAAAGATCAGCGTCGAAGTTGAAAACCTCGGGCATGAACTGGAAAGCACAAAAGCACAAAAGAAGCACCTGTTTGAACGCATCATTAAGACCAAATGCGCTCCACTATAAATAGCCACACGGCACCCTCTTCCTCATTTAACTATGAGCACTATAGAGTCCACCTTGTTTGGACCTAACAACGAGGATATTCTAGCTGAAGCGTTACGTCAAGCCAATGTCGATGCTATTATTGATACAGCTCAAGGTGGAATCACCGTTCAGCACCAACGCATGCGTTGTCATCT
Source organism: Hanleya hanleyi (assembly GCA_036873755.1). NCBI lineage: Eukaryota > Metazoa > Mollusca > Polyplacophora > Lepidopleurida > Hanleyidae > Hanleya > Hanleya hanleyi. The sequence continues at coordinate 69,440 of JAVTVY010017841.1, read as the reverse complement.
TATCACGCTCATAGATGACATCCAATGGGTGACACGAGTATGTCTTCTGCTGCATAAGAAACAGATAGTACCCAAAAGCGGATACCAACACAACTACCCGTGTCCAGAAGCTTCTGATCCTGCATGAGGCATTTCAAACCTTTATGGAGACGCAGCTGGAGACGGGAAATTATCTTCGTCAACCTCCAACATGATGATGTCCGTCCATAGATGGTCGACAATGCATAAGGCGTTGAGATAGGACATTCAGGTGTTAAGACGGGCGTTAAGGCGTAACGACGGGCGTTGACGGTCGTCACCGCATTTCGATGAATTAGTGTCAATTCCATGAAAATCAGAGCTTCTGAGCTATTTCGCCAGGGCGTTAAGCTGGGCATGAGCGGGCGTTACTGTCTATAAAACAAGTGTATTCCCAAAACACGCACAGTCGACGTTCAACCGCCAGCATGGGTTATACATGCTCTGAATGCGAACGCACGTTCACCAGACGTTACTATATGATGCGACACGGGAAGAATATACATGGGATTGAAGACTCCGAAGAGTCCTTTGAGGCGGATGCTGATACAGAGACTGCTGAGAGTCCACTGACTGATACAGAAACAGAAACTGCTGAGTTTCTATCTACTGATACGGAGAGCTTGATCTCATATAGTCAGCTACATCCCAGGGAAGTGAGGAAGAACCTACCTTTTTGGCATCGTATTGTGAAAGCAGCTATTAGGGTGCACTCCACACTTGCCACGGTTTCGGACAAAGTGGCCCCTCCCTAATTTTATAATAAGGAAGGTAGCCCGATTCTGACAGCATGGTAATTCTTCTTACCTTTCTACTAACTGATATTTATAGTATCACCCTGCTGGACGTCACCATTTCTCCAACCGAGGATATAACAATTGCTTGTTGATTGCACCCACTAGCCACTACAGAGTTAATCGTGTCCGGAATTGAATATCTGGTGGGCCAAAATCCGCACTTTTTCTGGAAGCGAAAACGATGATTCCTTTATGGCGATAAAATTTTACAAAAAACGAGTAGGTCGACCCCGTTTTTTTTCGCCAATTTAAATTGTCCTTTGGACGGGAATCAGAAAAGTTGAAGAAGGTTTAAGGAGGATTGTACGTCTTTCCTCTTCAATTTCAATAGGTCACAATTCTCCTGAAATAATGGCACGAGTGTGCCCATTTAGAAAATATATACTTTTACATGGTTTTTGTCACAGATTTTACATCTGTTTATGGCCGAAGATCCGAACCCATGCCTGTTTTTAGCCGCACATCATTTAGGTGTGGGATGCACCCTTAATAGCTATGCTACGATAATCGAAGACGCCGGACAGGATAACTTTTTGCAGAAACTTATAAAACAGGGATACACCACCAAGCACCTCCACTCAAAGTTTCTCAAATTTGGCGATACATATCGCATGCTGATAGCAAAATACGAGCGTAGCGTGCAAGATCTATGGCGTTACGTTTCGTAACTTGTGTCTAATTCCGCTTAACCCAGGGCTAGGGGCCGTATGAACCCATGTACTTCAAGATCCTCGTGGTGCTCATATGAACAGTCACAATGCAAGCGTGACTGAGATACATCATTCTTTAGATAACGACTTTACAACGGATATTATGGATTAAGAATACTGATCAGCGATACGGATTTGATATTTTTGGAACATCATGATGTCTTGCCGGCATCATTGAAAACTGTTGACCGCTTCTCTCTTGCAGGAAACCAGCCTATGTTTATGTATACTATGATTGTCTTTTTGAATTTGGTGCTAATACTGTTATATGGAATATGGAATAGGTCTTTGGATTATGGACGCGGATATTCTCTAATGACGACGGCTGACTTATGAATGACGGACTAGACGCTTGTAATTACAACAGACGTACATCCAAATGCGCCCTGCATCAGGAAGCCATGGTCATCTATGAACAGTATACACTGCTCCCGCTTGAAATGAAAGGCGATCCCACGCACAGGTCCATCATGAAGACCAAGCGTGACTTGGAAGAGGATATGGGGTTACTACCGACCGAGGCCTTGGAAAATGCGATCAGAATGCGCAAACAACTGTTTGAGGCTATGCTGCTTAGGTGATGCTTAGGTTACGCCAAATGAAGATTGAACTTTCTCAAACGACGGCTTCTGATTGGACAAGTGCCTTCTTGAATTGTAAACGCATCAAGCGCGGCTCCCCCAGCGTGGGTATGATGTACTGGAGGGGTAAATAAAATGATTGACCTGTCATCCTTCTTGGTGTTCTCTCAGCTCTCATCCTTGTTGTTGTTGTTCTCTCATCGGTCTACATCATGGCGCCTAGGCGTTATGCTAGGTCGTTAAGGCGTTCAGATAGGGCGTTAAGGCGTTGAAACGGGTGTTAAGGCATAACGACGGGCGTTGACGGGCGTCATTGCATTTCGATAAATTAGTATCAATTCCATGAAAATCGGAGCTTTTGAACTATTTCACCAGGGCGTTGAAGCGTTAAGCTGGGCGTGGGCGGGCGTTACTGTCTATAAAAGCAAGTGTATTCCCAAAACGTGCACAGTCGACGTCACCAAAGTGTCATACACCGACCACGCTCGCCACTCTCGAGACCGGGTGTTTCAGTTCCCAAGAAAATGCATCTTCGAATGGAAGAACCGATGGAGGTCGATCCGCAGCTCCGAAATGAAGAGCCGATGGACATTGATCCCAGCATCGAGGAGACATTCCATCTCCCTTTCCTGTATCATCGAATGGAAGAACCCAGGGAGGTCGATCTGCCGCCCCGAATTGAAGAGCCGATGGAGCTGATCCCAGTGTCGAGGAGCCCTTCCATCTCTCTTCCCTGCATCCTCGAATGGAAGAATCCATGGAGGTCGATTCGCCGCTCCAAATTGAGAAGCCCATGGAGATGATCCCAGTGTCGAGGAGCCCAGGGAGATGAAACGTACGGAGACACCATCTACCCAATGCTTGCCGAGCAACGAACCCATATCCAGCCCGCCTATACCCACAGTTGAGGAGGGCCTGGATGCCCAGCCGGATCTCGACGATACGGTTCCTAGTCATACGCCTGACGACATCGAACATTTTCTTGACGAACCCATAAATGTTCCCATCGAGCTCTTACCGAATATCAGTGCAGTGAATGACATCTACAGGCGTCATTGGTCCAACATACTGCACTGTTTCCGCCGTCATCGCCTATATTGGACCTCGCCCGTCTACGCAGCTACGTGAAAACCATCTTCAACGACCAGCCTATGGCCTTCAAATTAAATCTCACCTTTGGGTACATATTATGCCATAAGATGACGGATCAACTGCGCTATTTCTATTCCAGTGCCAGCAACCGAGTGTAGTACTATCATTTCACCATCAACAATCGTGAGTCCCTGGAGACGGCCCTGGCCCAGCTGGAGACATTGGATGTCTTGGAATGGGACTATGAACAGCGCACCAACACCAAATGGCAGGTGGAGATGACGACCAATGTCACCTTTTTCGTGGCCAAATCTGGGCGCCAGCGATGGCATCTGATAAATGCTAAAGTATAGATGGACTTACACTGCAGATATTGCACTGGACTTCTGTCGTTGATATTATAATAAGGGGGAAATAACTCTTGTATATATGTTGTTTTCTCTGTTATAAAATAAAATCTGTTTTTTTTCCTACGACAATTTGATTTTGGTTCTTTTGTATACCGTAGTTAACCGATTCATGGAAATGCCCCAAGTGCCGGAAGGGCACGTATTCAAATTTGCATATGACCTTTGTGACGTCACTCCCACTCACGTGACTTGACCCTATGAAAGAGCTAATTCAGTCGCATTGACCTCCGAGCTATTGGATGGGACAGTTGGGTGCTCGGAGCTCGGGGATGGGGCAGCTGGGTGTTTGGAGCTCGGAGCTCGGGGATGGGTCAGTCGGGAGCTCGGAGCTCGGATCTCGGGGATGGGGCAGTTGGGTGTTTGGAGTTCGGAACTCGGGGATGGGGCAGTCGAGATCTCGCATGCGCGCCATATCGCCTACTTTCACGACACGCCAGACCAGTCGGACGCTGTCCCACGAAAGCTCCAGTATGATACCCCGCACGTCCCATTTGGACCAAGAATGGTCCCTCAGTCTCTCAAACACACCCCTATGCACCCCTAAAATGGCCGCTTTCGCTACCACTCGTACTGATGACGTCACCGATGACGTCACAAATGACGTGTACATCTCTCAAGTCGTCGTCTACACCACGAGAGCTTCAATTTGACACCCTACACGGCCTATTAGGATCACGGATGGTCCATCTCTACCCCAAAATGTCCATTCCAATGTCCTTTTTCTACTGCGCATACGCAGAATGACGTAAATTCCACCCCACACCCATCCAGGTGGACGCTGTCCTAAGAGAACTTTAAAATAAGGCCTCATATTGGCCAATCGGACCACTATGGGAACATGTCGACCTCAAAACGACCATTCCAATACACTTTAAACGGCATCTTTGAGTGCAAATTGATACCCATTGACCCTTGAGAGCAAATTGATACCCTCATAGTGACGTCAATTTGATAAGCAGTAAAAGGAGAAATTGGCACGCATTTAGGGACAGATAACCAGGGGAGATAACCAGGAATTGTTAAAACAGAGTTATCTGCCTCTAAATTTGCGGTTTACATACTACTAACGCCGGTCAGTTGTCAATGGTGGCAAGTTGAAATTTCCGTGGTGAACTTCCATCAAGAGTTTCACAGTTAATGTCCTACAGGGTGAATATTGTCATACCAAGTGGATTTATGCTTCTAGATATTTGGCGATTTTTATTTATGCTAATACATAGCAAGTAGCGAAAAGATTGGTGGTTTCATGCCAGCTCCAAGCTCACACAGACTTGTGAGTGGACAGGGATGATTTCATGTTAAGAGGTAAATCTGTTTACGACGAAGGTGTTAGGATAGAAGCCACTTGTGCGGTGAGAATTCTGGATGCAGCTAAACGCGCAGTCTGACACGACTTCCATTCCGCTGGACAAATAAACACAACGCGTTCGATGACAGTTCAGCATCTAACGTGGATGCCGTCCCGCAGATGAAGTTTACAAATCTTCCCGCCTTGTGTAAAGATTTCGCTAATAACCCCTTGTACTGGCCGTGCTAATGTAAACTGGACACTGGCCGTTGAGATTTAATCTCCCACCACGCAAGTCACACCGTGTTTTCTTGTCTAAATAGCATTATACCGCGAGATTTTTGATTGTATACAAGGCTTGCTTGTTGAAAATCTGTATAATATTCGCTACTCTAACACCCCAGGGCACGGTTTGCGTTTCTTAACTACCGGTACAATGCTCTCGGAATTAAAATGAGTATGTAATTAGTAGTTTCTTGACGCTCGAGATTTCTTATGGATCGAATTTCAGATACTAGGTCATCGTTTTTCCGACAGAACATAATTTCCGTACCCTCCCTCGTCAGCGTTTCGTCATCACGCTCTCAATCCACGACGTGTGTTACATCTTTACACCGTCAGTCTTCACAACCTCAGCGTTTCTTTTTGAGCCAAATTCGAAACCTTGATCCTTTTGCATAGCAGACCGCATTCTGCCCACTTTCAGTCGAAACGAATCTGTTGCCACATACCATAGTCACGTAAAAACAGTGATCTGATTGGTCAATATTCAGAAGATGTTGTTTTGCTGATTGGCTGAATTTTGCAGTGACATTTCCCATGAATACGATTCATTCCATTGTGTTCCAGGGGTATAGCATATGGATACCCCTGGGTTTTAGCAAGGATGTGGGCGTTATTTAGCGCATGCGCTAGGGACAATTATGTGTATCATCTATACGCGCACGCCTCTGCTTTTTGCTTTTGGCAATGTTGACAAACTTACTCCCCTTTTTTCTATCCGCAGATAAATATTTGCAATCCCACAGACTTCCTTCCAATATAGTCAATCTTAATTAATATCCTATCAATGCTCCCCAATCGTATATGTCGCTATGTAGGATCTTACCGATTTCAATTGAATTTGGTGTTCAGAGCGCCCAGGTCATGAATATTTAATGTCTTATGACATCACGGCCGCATTTTAGCTACTTTACGTGGAGGGGGAATATGGTCATCGTATCCGCTTTAACTCAAGGTTCATGCCAAGGACCAGTCCATATTTCTACCCCGCATTATGGTGCCAATCTGGCGGCAGCGCGGCAACATTAGAATATACCCCTGCAGCGTGGCGTATGATTCGGCTGAGCCAACCAAAAAGCACCTACCATTATGTTCCCTTCAACGCACTATGAAGAGTTCTCGGGATTGGTCAGTCGACACTCGCGTTAGAGCAAGCTGGTTAGATCCCAAAAGCGGCATATCCAAATGGGGGAGCAGATAGGATTTAACTTTAAAGGTCAACCCAAACGGAATTTTTTTTGGTCTAAAAATCCTTAAAAATCATAGTTCATACTTCACTTTGTATGAAAAAAATATTGAAAAAATTCTAATCTGATCAGAAACACACGTAATATGGGAGCAAAGTGGGCTTTTTCACACTTTCACAGCTGGGTTGATGACGTCACGCAGGGAAGTTGCCTGAGAAAAAACAGCGGATAACATGGAAAGCGAGTGCAGTCAGAGCTCCGGTTCAGATGTCGATTCGAGCGATATCAGCTGCTTAGATGGAAATATTTTTCGCCAAGAAGATGAAATAGACATAGAGGAGGATGATGACGGGCAAATTAACAGTTGTTTGCAGACCAACGGCGGAATTCAGCCCTATCAATTTGAGCCGTACGGCTCCGATTCTGACAGTGACAACCACTCTGACAACGTGGAACTCGACGACGACAGGATTCGGAGAGGTCGTTTGTTGAATACAGATTGGTATGCAACTTGACTGGAAACCTTATTATCGTCATCTATAAGACCAAATGTCCATATATTTCAAACTGTATTGAATGTAGAACGATTCTGTGATGTAAAGAACGAGCACATCTGTGTTGTTATTGTTGTTACTGACCGAGGCAGCCTTTTCGAAGGGATAAACTCCGGGATTCGGCAGTATGGAGAGTAAACTGTTGATAACTCTACTGATATACGTCCGATTTGAATTTTGTTTGTTTTCCCATAATCCCCATGAAATACCAATTTCAGAATTATATAGTTTGATAAAAAAGCTTTGGACATTCATGGCGAAAAGTGCTCAATTTTCGACAAATTACCTCAATTAAATTGAAATCGAATGATATTCCCTCAATCTCAAATGTCAAGGGATTATGAAAGTATTATTATCACTTCTGTATCTACAGCCATTCACTCCAATTGGTGTTTTTTATTTATTTACTTATCAAACGTATATATATTTATGAAAGATCATTTTATTATTATTAAATAATATATATGAAATAGAGACTCATCCAGTCTAACCTGTAGGTGCTCAAGCAACAAATGCCACGCGAGAGCGAGCAGGGCATGTACAGCCGTTTCCCTGCCCGAGGCCTCGCTTGCAGGCTAGGTTCGTTCAGCCGATGTCCGTGATAGATTCTCCTTGTCCGATTTCTTTGCCGTCACATTCTGATTGTTCTTAGGTTTGGTAGTTGGAATAGCTGTTCTCTTTAGTTTTGGTTTGTACCCGAATTCAACTGCTACGCTGTAGATGTCCTCGAATGATGTCTAATTTCTGTCAAAATGTGCCGAGCAAATTATACGAGTACTGGCTCGGGCCCTCTTTCCACACTCTCGTGTTGCGTACAAATTTCGTCCAATTTGCAGCGATTTTCTCGTCTTTAGTCCACAAATGAATACTAACACCGTCATCTGTAGTAAAACTGCAACCTCCCACTACACAACGTGGCGGCATATTTAACAAATGATGCCCCGATACTCCGAAAATCTCCAGAAATCAGCAGCTACTTACGACTTACGACTTAGCTCCGGTGTAGCCTTGTTCCATACTACGTGAGAACAACGCTACGGCTGCAAGCCAGTCACCAGATCGAGTTGTTGGGAAATTGCCGTATAAAAATCCTTGTTTATGAGTGACCGTCCGTTTTTAGCTTGGCAAGAGATCGAAACTCGGACGAGGGGGTTATACTGTCCATGTAAAACTTATCGATGTAAAGATGGCGGCGATGTGGACAGTTTTACCCCCCCTCGTCCGAGTTTCGATCTCTTGCCAAGCTAAAAACGGACGGTCACTCATAAACAAGGATTTTTATGAAAGGTAAGTGGACATAGAATCGAATTATTTTATTGGTTATGGTCAGTTGGTTCGGCAAATATTGCCCGTACGGCAATTTCCCAACAACTCGATCTGGTGACTGGCTTGCAGCCGTAGCGTTGTTCTCACGTAGTATGGAACAAGGCTACACCGGAGCTACTTACGACTGTGATATACGGCTTTAACATAGAGAATACAAGACGGCTTCCCTCCGTGACGTCACAGCTGGAATTGACAGGAGAGCGATTTTCACCTTTCAAACGGCAATATCTCGCCAACCAGACTGCACAAAATTATGAAAAAAATATCATTATTATCAGAATCGAAAGGACTATTTTTTATATTTTTGACCTCAGAGCGTTTGGGTTGACCTTTAATTAGATTGCTCCAATAGTGTATGTATACTTGGTTATTCTCTATTACTTTGTGCGAATATAATATTACTTAGTCCTGTATTCGAGGAAAGTCGAGACGAGGGATACAGTGAGTGTAGTGTACTCCATATGTCATACCAGAAAATCTCCGACAGTATGTTTAGCAACTATTCGCTCGCGTAGGGATTCGTTGCAGACAAATATTTACAATAAAGTACTTAGTGGACCACATACGTTTCTACTGAACTTGTTGAAAAACAAGGCCAAAGTTTGTGGCTATATTTTTTTATACGACTACCCGTCTTCACATTTGCAAGCAATAAGGAAAACAGATAGCGATGATGCAGAAATGATCGGTGTCTCGTAGTGCAGTAGGGCACAGTCGCTGTCGCTGAGGTTATTTTTTCAGTCATTTTCCGCATTCAACCCTAGGACCTTCTGGTGTATAAATGTTAAGAATTCCATCTGTAAGACATCAGTCTGTGAGGAACCATTGGGTCAGTATTATTTCGAGCAAGCATCACCAATTTTACACTACCTCCCACCTAGCTCTACAACGCACTCCTCTGTATGCAAAAGGAGAATTTAAGATATGCTCGGACTCTTTTTCGGGGTGTCATGCACAGAAACAAATAAACTCCAGGACCGAAATCTTCTGGATATGCCTAAAACCCCAGATGGAATACGGAGAGATGTATACCATATGAACTGGTTAATTGATCTATTGCCAGAGATGCTATACCGGAAGTCTGTGTATATATCAGTTCCGTTACGTGCGTAATCTAATCATCCATTGGATAAAAATACGACATACTAATATCAAATGTTTTTTGCGTTGTCATTTGACCCGACCAGAAGGACATTATTTTTCGTTTTTAACCTTTGGTTTTACGTCATTACCTGACGTGATATGTATGAAATTCCTGTTGTTATTCAAATATTCGCACTACGGCGTCGGAATTCTGAAATGCCTTAATAATCACAAGGATCTGCAGATATTAGATGGATCAAGGATTTCATAGACGTGTACATCGAGTCTTGTGTAAGGAAATCTGACGTAACTACGTCCCACGCCTGGCCTGTTCAACTTATGTAATTATAGAACTGGAAATAAAATAAAATAAAATAAAATAATTAACAGCTCAACATTTACTAATATACATCAGGTTTGTACGGTGGCCCGTAGGGGACATTCATGTTTTTTACCTTTTATGTGTTTTTCTTCGACTTTTTCGTGTTTTCCTTCGACTTTTCCGTGTTTTCTTTCGACTTTTTCGTGTTTTTCTTCGACTTTTCAGAGTTATTGTTCGAATTTTCTGTGTTTTCTTTCGAAAACATCGCGAAATGAAAAAAATTGTGAAATACATTCCACCGCGGTGAAATACTTTCCACCGCGGTGGAAAATACTTTTCACCGCGGTGGGAAATAATTATCACCGCGGTGAAAAATACTTTCCACCGCGGTGGGAAATACTTTCCACCGCGGTGAGAAATACTTTCCACCGCGGTGGGAAATACTTTCCACCGCGGTGAGAAATACTTTCCACCGCGGTGGGAAATACTTTCCACCGCGGTGAGAAACACTTTTCACCGCGGTGAGAAGTACTTTTCACCGCGGTGAGAAGTACTTTTCACCGCGGTGGGAATAATTTCCACCGCGGTGGGAAATATATTCGTGTTTTCTGACTTTCCTGTGTTTTCTCTCAACATTTCGCGAAATTTGGCAATCTTCATCCGAGGGAGAAATTGAGGGAAAAGATCTCACCGCGGTGTAAAAGTTTCCACCGCGGTGTAAAAGTTTTAACCGCGGTGAAAAAGTTTCCACCGCGGTGTAAAAGTTTAACCGCGGTGAAAAAGTTTTAACCGCGGTGTAAAAGTTTTAACCGCGGTGTAAAAGTTTTAACCGTGGTGGAAAAGTTTCCACCGCGGTGTAAAAGTTTCCACCGCGGTGTAAAAGTTTCCACCGCGGTGTAAAAGTTTCCACCGCGGTGTAAAAGTTTTAACCGCGGTGGAAAAGTTTTAACCGCGGTGTAAAAGTTTCCACCGGGGTGGAAAAGTTTTAACCGCGGTGGAAAAGTTTCAACCGCGGTGAAAAAGTTTCAACCGCGGTGAAAAAGTTTTAACCGCGGTGTAAAAGTTTTAACCGCGGTGAAAAAGTTTCAACCGCGGTGAAAAAGTTTCAACCGCGGTGAAAAAGTTTTAACCGCGGTGTAAAAGTTTTAACCGCGGTGAAAAAGTTTCCACCGCGGTTTAAAAGTTTCAACCGCGGTGTAAAAGTTTCCACCGCGGTGTAAAAGTTTCCACCGCGGTGTAAATTTTTTAACCGCGGTGGAAAAGTTTTAACCGCGGTGTAAAAGTTTTAACCGCGGTTAAGACACCGCGGTGTAAAGGAGTTTCACCGCGGTGTAAAAGATTTCCACCGCGGTGTAAAAGTTTTAACCGCGGTGGCTTTAACCGCGGTCATAAAAGTTTAACCGCGGTGTAAAAATTTCCACCGCGCGGTGTAAATTTTTAACCGCGGTGGAAAAGGATTTTGCCGTTTTTGAGTGTAAAGTTTGGCGCGGTGTAAAAGTTTTAACAGCTGTAGAAAAAAAGTTTTAACCGCGGTGGAAAAGTTTTAACCGCGGTGTAAGTTTTAACCGCGGTGTAAAAGTTTTAACCGCGGTGTAAAAGTTTTAACCGCGGTGTAAAAGTTTTAACCGCGGTGTAAAAGTTTCCACCGCGGTGTAAAAGTTTTAACCGCGGTGGAAAAGTTTTAACCGCGGTGTAAAAGTTTCCACCGCGGTGTAAAAGTTTTAACCGCGGTGAAAAAGTTTTAACCGCGGTGTAAAAGTTTCCACCGCGGTGGAAAAGTTTTAACCGCGGTGGAAAAGTTTTAACCGCGGTGTAAAAGTTTTAACCGCGGTGAAAAAGTTTCAAACGCGGTGAAAAAGTTTTAACCGCGGTGTAAAAGTTTTAACCGCGGTCAAAAAGTTTCCACCGCGGTGGAAAGTATTTTTCACCGCGGTGATAAGTATTTCCCACCGCGGTGAAAAGTATTTTCCACCGCGGTGGAAAGTATTTCACAATTTTTTTCATTTCGCGATGTTTTCGAAAGAAAACACAGAAAATTCGAACAATAACTCTGAAAAGTCGAAGAAAAACACGAAAAAGTCGAAAGAAAACACGGAAAAGTCGAAGGAAAACACGAAAAAGTCGAAGAAAAACACATAAAAGGTAAAAAACATGAATGTCCCCTACGGGCCACCGTAGGTTTGGAATAGAAGCATGCATATGTGAGACTTGTATTGCCGCGCAAGGAACGATATGGCCTTAACAGTTCCCAAATTAAGGCAATAAAACCTAGTTTTATGTACGCGTTTCCTATTTTGTTTCCCTACAGAAGATTGTTATTTTATGCAGGAATCATTTTCCACTACAGTTAGTACGTACTTTTCCTCCCAGCAGCTGAAACATTTCAGTCAGAGCGCTAATCAAGACATGGCTAATGACGTTGAATGGTCAGTAGTAGAAAGGTGAGGGGAAACTAGCGATGAAATGACCCGCTACGCGTGCATGGCACATTGTCGTTTATATTCCTGAATAACGATCACCGATTTAATATTTTACAGTTTTGAAAGTACAGGAGGCAGAATAAAAGATCAAATGTTCAGCAAATTTCAGGCTTTACGTGTGGAAGTACATTTACATGTCTTCACTGTTTGTTTCCGTACTTGCCCAGCACCAAAAACTTCATGGCACTCTCATTTGCGGGGAGCTGTCCGATGAGATATGAATCGTGACTGTACGCCCAGTGATCCCAGAGCTGGGAATGGGTGATGTATAGGGGTGCGGGGTGAAATCATTTGTCTTCTGTTTCAAAAGCCGGACCATTTGACGACACTTTTATTATAAAAATAATATATACATGCTTTGCACATTAGGTAATACTTTGTTAGTTTAAGGTATCAGTCTACAAACTCATTCCTTTTCTGTTATTCACACCTTGGCCAATCTATGTGCATATATATGACTAACTCGGCAATGATTTGAACGTTTATATTATTCTGGTACTTATTCCCGCAATATTTTCCCAATAACATGTTCTTATATATATATAAATTCTAATTCCTTCAAGGAATAGCGTTCAGAAAATATATCATCCTTTTACAATGTAGGTGAGTTTAATTTTGTTTGAGCAAAAACTGATAAGGTGTCTACAATCTCATCGCTAGGGACCCTGAAACTAAACAGACACCGGTGCTGCAGAACATCCACAACCAATTTTAAAGACAAACAAGTACGTGTGGATCAAATTATTCACACAGAGTGGAAGTTAAACGACAAGTGCCGAAAAGCGATGAATCTTGTCTAGATGGCATCAGACTACAATTAATCACTTCCGGGTCAGTGCCCACGACCTACATTGTTTAGAAATTTGAAAGCAGATCTTTATGGATTTTATGAGCTGCGATTTTTCAGCATTTCTGATACATCTGATATTCCAACTTGCAGATGAGGCTTCAAACTGTATTTCCTGGTGTTGATTTGGGCCACTTTGGGACAAGCATGGAGGATGGAGACATGATCAGTGAAGGGTGAGGAGGCTCCCTGTTTACAAATTGAATGACATTCTGTAGCACCAATCAGCTGTCAGTGGCGGGAATTTGAAATTTCCATGGTCAACATCTGACAAGACTTCCACTGGTAATGTCCCACAAGGTAAATATTGACATGCCAGGTGGATTTATGTATTGTGAATCTTCTGGATTTTTGACGATTTTTAACGCTAATACATAATAAGTAACGGAATTAATAGTGGGCTGGTGCCTGACACCTGACATTTTCACATTTGACCAAAGAACTTTAAATCGTCACTGCGGCTACAGTTTTGACTTGATCAGCCCAATTTCTTCCAGGCTGACTCATGAACAGCGTGCAAATATTAGGGTTGTTTAAATTATGTTATTAAATTATTAATAAAATAAAATAAATTTTTTAATTAATTTTAATCAATTTTTTAATTATTAAAATTATTTTTTGTTCTTGCTAAATGTGGATGAAATAAACATCATACTGATAATGCTGGGTAACATCTCTTGTATTGCTATGCCATTTCTGCGACAAAATTGAGACCTTTTGGAGCAAATATAGGCAATAAATGACTGATTTGTCAGTACAAGGGCCAAATAGTCCATGCCAAATATGACGAGGTTCACTTAACACAGCTGGTAATTATGAGCAAATTAACTTTCAAGATACAATAAAATGTAAATGGAAGAAAGGAAATTCACATAGATGCAATTACCTGCTTTTTTTCAACATCTAGACCTCAGTTCAAATCTTCAATGCTTCGATCATTTATGCATAAATTCACTTTATATCAGTCTAAAATCACATGAAATTAATAATAATCATATCACCTGTAAAAACTCAGATGTTTGTTCCACATATAAAGAATTTCCAAAATGCCTTTTGCATTTGTAACTTTAATGAGACAAATAAAATCTGATTAACTGAGTCAACAATTAATCTGACTGTTGATGGTTTCACATTTTTGTGTGTCTGGTATCAGTCACATTTGCATCATAGCAAATACTTTCTCTTCATTCCATTTCCACTATCTCCAGGATTATAAGTTTGTCATTTTCTTTCAAATTCATATCAGAGATCTTGTGGGTAGCAAGGAACATGGATTACAGGCACCAAATATTAGCAAGCCCCCTCCCCCCACACACACATCAAATAGTTTCTCTGGAAATTCCGCACAGTGTTATTCAGAGGTATGGCCTCCAACTCTGTTGGAAGATAGGCCTTGCTCTCTGTAAGTTGCCACTTTAATGTTTCACCAAACAGTTAACAGTTTAAGTGAGGCAACTTCCAGCTGTCCTCATCTTTCATGGTTGTTAATGCAGCAGAGATCAGCAAATGACCATCAGATATGTTGTCATTGAATTTTATTCCTTTTTTCTTCTATGTTGTGTTTTGACAAGTGTTGCCTGTTTGCAGACATTGCATTCATGGACTTGAAATCTGACACAGCATATATTCCTCAATGATATTTAGAAGTTTTCTCAGTAATAATAACTGTTTACAAGTAATATGTGCATCTTTCTAATTACTGCCAGCAAGATCTTGATGAGATGTAGATCCATCCAATTGAACCGACATAAATTCTCTATATGGGAGTTGTGTATACCATAAACACCTCTGTGTTATATTTTGGTATGTGTTGTGTACACATTTGTGTATATTGCTGCCACTTATTACAGGATTAAACATGTCATTGATCTTTGTATCAACATCAGATTTTAATCACATTTGATAGATTACTGGGATGACCCACTGATTACATGGGGAAGTTAACCACTGCCATGAAGGAAATTTTTACTAAATGTAGTCTAAATGAGCAGCTTGTAAACAAATTATGTTTTGTCACATTTTGAATTTAACTTTTCTTTATTTTTAAATTTTAATTTGAAATTTTTTATAAAAAATGAATTAAAATAATAAAAAAAATAATTTAAAATAGTGTTTAACATATCCAGTTAATGCTTTATACTTCTGTTTATAGGCAGAAGGATGGTCTACTTGGTGCTTTTTACCAGATGGAAAAATATGTGCAGGTTAGTGAGATATTGTACTTTTTACCTGTACCTGAGTGTTAAGTCATATGGGGCATATTGAGGGGAAATTATGATGGGGGTACCCTTGGTATATAGGATGTAAAATCTCTATCTGTTCATAGTTTTATCTGTGCCTTCTCAAGATAGTTTGGGGATGGGTATGGTTTGTTCAGATGAGAGCATTCCTTATTTTAACAAGGGTTCCATCCCTGACAGGCATCAGACTACAATTAATCATTTCCGGGTCAGTGCCCACGACCTACATTGTTTAGAAATTTGAAAGCAGATCTTTATGGATTTTATGAGCTGCGATTGTGCAGCATTTCTGATACATCTGATATTCCAACTTGCAGATGAGGCTTCAAACTGTACTTCCTGGTGTTGATTTGGGCCACTTTGGGACAAGCATGGTGGATGGAGACATGATCAGTGAAGGGTGAGAAGGCTCCCTGTTTACGAATTGAATGACATTCTGTAGCACCAATCAGCTGTCAGTGGCGGGAATTTGAAATTTCCATGGTCAACATCTGTCAAGACTTCCACTGGTAATGTCCCACAAGGTAAATATTGACATGCCAGGTGGATTTATGCATTGTGAATCGTCTGGATTTTTGCCGATTTTTAACGCTAATACATAACAAGTAACGGAATTAATAGTGGGCTGGTGCCAGATTCAGAAAATTTTGACAACAAAATGGTAGACGCCCTCTGTCTAGATTATGAATATTGGCAACAAAATGATGGACGCCATCTGCTTACACAGCAGGGGCTCCAGTCTAATGTAGATACACCAGCTTCAAGAGACATCAGACATATACAGTCACACAAGGTCCTTAATCATTGTCATAGCATATATGTATAACGTTTTTATCCTTGAATATAAAAACATTGTTATTTTCTCAACACAAACGATTCCTTCTAATGAAACTCTTCACCACAACTTGCCACAGTTCTGTTAAGATTCATATCACAATTACAGCGCTCATGGCTTTGTGGAAAAGTTACTCTCATTTCTAGTTACGACTGACGAATCAGCAATCTCACAAGTCCACAGTCTCGTAAAAGGGTAGATACTTCATGTAGGAGGCTATTGTCCGAGTCTTTGTGCAGCTGAAAAGGCTCAAGTCTAGACACATTGTTGTCCCCAGATTTGGCTATTGTATGCATTGTCTCGTGATTCTTACATGGAGTATGAACCCGTAAAAGGATAATAATACAGCATTTCATTTAATCTATCCGTGTCATCAAATCTCGCAAACAAGGTGTTGAGTACGCGGATTCAGACTCAACTATGGCATGTGAAACTCGATTTAAAAAACCTGAAAGAATTACATGCTCCTAGTGGACAACTTTCCTTTCCAATCGTTCACATCCGTTTGAGTACCATGCTTGAGTACCATGCTTAAACGAGATTCTGCCAAGCGATATCTAACCCCAGGTCAAAGTCTAAAAAATCTTCAACCTGATGAGGTTCTTGTATGTGGGTCAGCTCCTTAGGTAAAGCGTTGGTCCGATTCTGTATAAATCTTTCCACATATGGAATAATACGAGAGGTAGTTGTAGATAAATGTTTGTACAAGTCTGCATTCATATAGGAATTGCAGTGAAATGACATCGTTGAATCTTTCTCTCTTAACTATCACTTGATAAAACATGGCGGTCGTTTACATAATACTAATTACCTGTGGTTTATAGATTTATAATGGGCGCTGTACCCGAAGTATCAAGTGGTTAAACATGACGCTTATCGTTTATAAATTACAGCCACGCGAACAATATGGCGGTTGTATATTCCAGAGCCTTCGCATACTCCTGGTCTTGCTCCTCCTGTTCCTCCTCCTGCCCTTCATTGCTCCTCATCCTCATGCTCATTTCACTGAACCTGATACTGATCATGTGATCCGAAACGCGTATTCTTCCACTACTGACATCATTGTTTGTCTGCGCGCTGTTAGATTGTTAGAAATATTGAGTACAGACGCGACCGACCTAAACGATTTGGGTTGAAAAGACCCAACAATTTACTGCTGAACACTCAGTGTGATACAAAATATTTGAGTCCATCTCGTTTGTACAAATTTATTGGGTCAGTTGACACAATCCGTAATTAGCACATAGAACATAAACGTCAGAAAACATATGCACCACTCATATAGATAAGGTAATAGGTATACCGTGCAAATATATTTTATCTTGCATCTGTGGATGTCACATTGAAATCAAGAAGAAGATATCAAAACTGTCAAGATATACATGTAGATATCGCTACGGTACAGAAAAAAAGAAAAAAACAAAAGAAAAACATGGTATGTACATGCCTAGTGGCTGCCCCGAAATCCTTGAAGAAAACGAAATGTCTTTGATCTTTCGGAATTCTAATTGGACAAACCTCCCTTCCCTTGCCAGTGGCTTTTTGGGACCTGATGTACGAATAATATACAAATAAATGTAGATAATACGCTAATTGAAATAATAAAATTGTAATGAGCTACAAGATCTCGTTGTTTTGTGTCCATCAATCAACGTACAACTCAACGTAATTGAATTTTATAGATATTAATTAAAACAAAATGAACAAAGTTACACGTCATCAGTGAAAGTCGGTGTAACATCCACTGAGCTCTGTGCATAAAAATGCGGTACGCATGCGCCTTCAGTCTGTATCGATTTTGATCGACATATGAAGCACGGATCTGTATACGAGAGAGATGGGAAATGTATCCAGAATCTATCTGTCTATACATTTAAAGCCGTACTGTCTGTCTGTACGTATTTTTATAACTCGATAACCACGCGAGATAGAGATACAATATATACGCCATTCGAAGGGTATTGATCAGGAGAGTGGAGAGACCCGGGGCCAGGGTGGAGAGATGGCCACGCCCACATTGTGTTTCCCTATGTTATAAGTATATAATCAGCATGCACGATATACCATATATAAAGGCAGTCCAGAACTTGTTAGTATATGTCATCCTTTATTGCTGTAGACAGATAGGGGTCAGAACAGGGGAGTTAGATCACGGCCAAATTAAACAGATCAGATTGAAATCTGAGAGAAATAACACTCTCTGAGATCTGTCTTTGGGATTTAAAAAAAATATCACAACAGTCTTTATTCTATCAGAGTCATCTGGCTAGAGACAGTGTTTTTCTAACTAGGCGTACTATATGGCATGTTTATGATTGTGTTATTGTAATTGATATAATCAGATAGTCTATTATTGCAAGCTCACAAAATTCCGAGAGACGGGGATAACAGGTAACGTATCTGATCCGATGACCACAGAAATGAAAAAAAAAAAAAAAAAAAATCATACGCCGTAATGCATAAAGTTTTGCACTCTGGACAGCTGATATAACGTTGCACATGTTCACATCTTTATTAATTTATTACCGTTCCAGGGAAGATTTGAACAGCTGCCGGTAACTTAAGACACTCACTTGTGGTATAATAACAGATGTTTTGTTTGACTGCTACAGTATGGGAAACGAAATAAAACAGATAGACACTTAGTATTAAAAGGCTGTATTTTTGTCGAGTACAATCACCAAATCCTACATTCAGTAGATTGCCGTCATCTAAAATGTGTTGTCTCATAATTCGATAACGAAGTAATGTAGAGATACTATTTATACGTCATAGTAAAGGTCTTGCTCAGAAGAATGACAGAGAACCATTATCATCTGGTACCCAGAGGGTGGGGCTGGCCACACCCAAATTGTGTTTTTTCTTATGTTATAGGCATATATGAGTAGATTATCGTCGCCCGCATTGTGTTTTCCAATACGTGATTGGTTTCGAATTGATATTACCGTAAACTAAATAAATGCTAACTTTCTACTATGGGACTAATATTTGAGAATCATATAAATTACCGTAAATATATAAGAACATGTTATATTGTTGGAAAAGTAACGCGGATTAAAAAACACAGTACCAAGATAATATCAACGTTCAAATCATTGCCGAGTTAATCATAAATATCCGCATTGGTTGGCCAAGGTATGAATTACAGTAAAATATTTATCTGGAATGAGTGTGTAGACTGTGATACCTTTAACTACCAAAGTATTGCCAAGTGTACTTACAATGTATATCATCTTTCTTCTATATATTTAAAACTGCAAAACATGTATGTGTTGTTTTATAATAAAAGTGTCATCGTATGATCCGGATTTTGAAACAGAGGACAAATGATTTCACCAGCACTCTGATATACATCACTCATTCCAAATCAGTAACCACTGGCCGTACAATGACGAATGTATTTTCAGATGTGAAGTCTGAAATTCACAGAACTTTTTCCCTTTAATCTGTTTCCTGTAGTTATAAAATTGCAAAATTAAATCGGCGATCGTTATTGGTAAATATGAATTACACCGTGACTTACAGGCCCGAGTAGCGGACGATTTCATCGCTAGTATCTTGTTAAAAGTTAATTACAAATTTTATGCTAAATTATTGCACAAGCACACACTGTACAACGTCTTGTTTTGCTTTATCATGTTGGGCCCCCTCCGCTTCGTTTACAAGCGGACGATGGTGATTGACCAAGGGCCTTGCGCACAAAAGCTGCACGTCGCGATTTTATCCCCAGTGCAATCAAAGGGTATATCTGATGCTAAGAGAATGAGAAGTAAGACACAACAGGTAAACCATTCGTATTCTTGTTTGTGATGATATCTTTTTCAATTTATATTATTATCATTTCTGAGCCTTGGCTATGATTATATATACAAGCACAAAACCAGTCCTTCGGACTGGGATTTGACCCAGTAGACTCTCTCCTAACTTGCCACGGATATCACCTTTAAATGATGACAGATGAACTTGCGCATGTACATTTCAAGTTCCTGGCTCCCGTGGGTGTCAAATGCCTATTTATGATTTCTTTCTCGGCTTTATTTTGTTCTCCACGACTCAACAGACAGTTTTTCAACTTTCCGATCAAGAAAGTTTCCGATATCCAACTCCGTTATCAAACGAAAAAGATATTGCCAAGCAGTTTCTCTTGATAGCAAGTGGAAATATTAACAGTATATGCAGTATACTGTATACGTGTACCAACAAATGTACACAAACCCATTGAGCAAAAAGGTACACACGAAAGCACAAAATATTCAGTGAGCACACGACGTTGTTTATACGTTGAAAATAGGTTGGAATTGCGTCTCGATGTCGACAAGCAAAAAAAAAACAACAAAGAAAAAAAAAAAAAAAAAAAAAAAATAAATTAAAATTTATAAATGAGTAAATAAATAAAATAAAAAAGTAAACGTTGAATTACCGACGTTAAATTAAAATCGATATTCGAACGTTTTATTGACATTGAGTCGACGGTCAATGTTTTCAATAATTTCCTGGTTGCAGGGTACACCGTGACATTGACGTTTGATCTATTTATAATTTCCGTACCTCCCTTCACCCCCACACACTCAAGCCCCCTCCCATTCCCTTTTCTCTCGGCATCCATTCAAGTCCCTCCTGCTCCTTTCTACCCCACCCATTAACCCTCTTCCCCCTTCAACTTGCCCATGATCCTCTGCTCGGGGGGTCATGCAAATAGGCTCAAAATGACCCCAATATGACAAACTATAAAGTCACGGAGTTTCAGCTCTCCGTTTTTTGTCTTTCCGGATATAGCGCAGAAAGTTTGGTAGGGGGGGGGTCATAATGGCCCCCCCCCCAGGCCAGATAGGGTTAACCTCAACCCACTCAAGCCCCTCCCACTCCCTTTCTCCCATCCACTTATGCTCCTGTCGCTCCCTTCACCCTCACCCACTCAAGCCCCTCCCGCTTCTTTCACACCCACCCACTCAATCCCCCTCACACTCCCATCATCCCACCCACTCAAGCCCCTGTCTGACACACACTCAAGCCCCCTCCTTCTCCCTTCACCCCACCCACTCATACCCCTCCCGCCCCTTCACACCCCACCCACTCAAGCCCCCCTCCAACTGTCTTCACTCCACCCACTCAAACCCCCTCCTGCTTCATTCACTCCAACCCACTAGCCTTTTTTCGATAGAAACTGTGAAATATTTCTTCAGTTTATGCATACAATAATGGTATACATATACGTATCCCTGATGAGCGTAAGTGATTTTTTAAAAACCATTTCTTCGTTAGGTATCCCTCACTAACCACACCTGTATCCTTACGAAGTTTCATGAGCCTGAAGTCATGACGACTGAAGTCTTGGTCATAATTCGCGAATAGACAAACGGAATAGGTTCTTTATATTGAAATTGTATATATTGTAACATCGTCTACTAATTATAGATATAAGACTAATATATTCACACAAAATAACAAGAAAATCGACTGCCTGCAGTTATATATACTTTATCGATAAATCACAGAAGACTGACATTTTCGCCAAGACAGGCGATAGCTGTAAAATTAAACGGGGAATCGTATAAGAAATAAATCTTTTAGACTTTAATCTATACGACAGCTGCGGGTGAATATAAATTATAAACGTGCCCTCTAAGAAGTCGAAAAAATGTTTTATAAAATGTTTGTCATACAATATGGTCTTTGATGTGGCCGAGATGGTCAATGCCGGTGGTCAGTGTAATGTCGTTGTGGACACGCTCCCTCCGGGTTAAATTCTCCTATAACATTCCTACAACATCTGGTTCTCTTTGCGAACTCGAACACATTTCTAGATTTTGAATTATGGACGTTTTCTCTGATCCACGTGGGTGTCTTACTGAAAGTGTTGACTTTTGTAGTCGCAGTATATGGTCAAGCTTTTACCTATATATTGAATTCTCCCGTGCCTTTTCAATCTATATTCATTGAAAATTATCCAAAGCAAAACCTAAAATTTGATAACTTTTGAATTTATAGCCTATCATATTGGGGTAATGTTGAGCCTATTTCATAATCCTGTACTGCGATGTATTAAGGTGTATTAAGAAATCATGGATAAATTCAACAAAATGCCGGTTTCCCGGCCAAGGTCGGGTTGGTCATGGTGGTTTTCGTCGTCCCAGTGACCTAATTATTCAAGAATATACCTCTACACAGCCAGGAAAATAGTGTTGATCAACACAAAAACAGTGGTGTTGAGATAGTGCTGAATTTAGAACAACACCATATGTCACCAACACCCTTTATTAGTGTTGGCCAACACCATTAATTGGTGTTGATCCAGTATTAGCACTTATCAGTTAACACCAAAATATGGTGTTGAACGATTTCCAACACTCTTTATCGGGGTAGAATGAACCTCTTATTTGATGTTAACGCCATTTTTTTATTGTTCACATGGGTCAGCACCATTTCTCAACATAACTTGATGGTGTTGACCAGCCCTCAACACAATAAGAGGATGTTGGGCCAACACCATTATTCTGGTTGTGTAATCCTGAGACTAATTACAAGTGTGTAACTCGGAATGATTGGTCCAATCTAAGATCTAATCAATATCAGATATCAGTTGAATCTGGCCGACTTCGCACCTTCACCTTTGAGTTCTATAATACGGGACGGTTCGATCGAATTTGCATAACATTTAAAATTGCCATGGATACGTTCAGAATAGCGACATACAGGATGAAATAATAAAACAATCTCACTTTTTTAAATTTCGGGGTTTTTTCTCAGCTAACAACAGAAAATTAATGTCTAAAGTGAAAACGGACCTTATCGGCGATCAAAATAATGATTCTGTTTTTTTGTGTGTTTTTTTTTCTTAAACTTTTCATATTTTCCAAAGTCAACTTATGTGCTCCTGTTTCCAGTGATCAGTGGTGTAAGTTCATTATTCAGAATAACCCCTGGTGACGTACAGGCCTACATTGGTGGTAGGTTAATAGCTCATTTGAATAATATCTATCAAATAAATAGCTGCCGGCTGTTGACAAAGCGGACAGCCTCCCTCTGCGGAGAATTGTAGCGTGAGTATTGGATGAGCGAATACTGTTTTATCATTTGATGTGTAAAGCTGCTGCAGTAAAGGAAAAGGAATACGTTAAATTATCACAAAAATGGGTAACGCTACCGGCTCCATAAATGTTTCAACGTTTGACAAATTATAAAGCAGACTGAAATATTCATAGAAATTCGATCATGTCCATATTTTGCGAGTGAAGATGAAAAACAGAAGGGAAATATCATTTCGAAATCGCCCGAAATAATTTTTTTTAAGCACGTCCAAGTAACTATCTTTGTGTTTTCAAATATACAGCATGTCTTCACTGTGGAAAGTTTCAGCCGAAATGCAGACAATGGGGTACGGAAAATAGCGAGGGGAGAATGAACATAATGCGCAGTATACCCAAGTCCGGTCAAGTCCTGTGTTTGCATGCGTGAAGCTCAAGCGCCCAAATAGAAAATCTGTAATAAATACATATCGGATTGTATCTTTTCGGCTCATTCTGAGTACGCAAACAAATGTACACAAATGTATTCTGTATATATTAGACCGGCTCTACCCTGAAGGGGAAGATAAAACGTCATGCTAAGAAATCGAGCCAGCGTTCTCCTTCTTTAAACAAATCCCGTTCTTTGTCGTTCCTCAGATATATGATAGACAAAGGGTCCATTTCTTTGAAGGCTTATATTAATTTATTTACTTTTTGTTATAAACACATTAGTTTGTGTATGAAATAGGATAGGTCTACTTAAGCTGCAACAGGAGCCCGATGGCGGTCAAGTCAGAAAGTATTCTTGGTCACGAAACGTTGAGATTAAGACTTCAGCAATCAGCTTGTAACGGGCTTTCTCTCCGACTCACCGGGATCATTGGAAGATTTGTGCCCGGGAATGTGATGAGCGAGTTAGGGAAGTCTGCTAAATGTTTACCAGTGACTATACTTGGGGCACGACCGAGGGATTTATTTCAGAGCAGGCCGAGACTAGGATATGTATGCACTCCCATGTTTTTCGCGTCTCAAAAGAAGCAGAAAACAATTTCTCCAATCGAATTGTGCAGACAGCATTGTTTTGAGTTCACCCTATTTCGTATGTAAAGGCTTGGTTTGGTTCGTTTTGTTTTACTTGGGCACTCCACTGTGGTGCGATGGGCACTGGTCACGATTGTACCTATTGTACCTATTCTTGACAGGCGTTTTTATATTATATTTTATAATTGCCATATGAAATGACTCAAAAGAATTTATTATACACTTGCCCAAATTTACATATTTACGACACGATGATTCCGAGAAGACTAGAGCACTAGTGACCGGTTGCAGACGTCTCCTGTGGTGAAACTCCGGTGTCTCTAACCCTGCCGTCCCCTGTAGGGAGTTCCACTTCCGGCTGTGCATGAGTGGTCGACGCACAATGCCCTATTAAACATCAATAGTTCCAGGAGTATTTTTTGGTGAAATTCCGGAGTCTCTAACGCCTGTCGTTCTCGGTAGAGAGTTATAATCCGGTTGCGCATGCGCAGTCTAACCATAATGCTCAATGCGTAATGCTGGTTCCAGGGGTATCGCTTGGTGAAACTCCGATATCTCTAACCCCTGTTTGTTTCTGGGTAGAGGTATTCCAGACGTCTCGTTTGGTGAAACACTGGTGTCCCTAACCCCGTTATTCTCGGTTTAGAGTTCCATATCTGGCTGCGCATGCGCAGTAAACCCACATTTCCCTATTGCGCATGTCTGATTCCATGGGTATCCTTCGGTGAATTTCCAAGTCTCCCATCCCTGTCGTTCTCGATTGAGAGTTCCACCTTCGGTTGCGCATGCGCAGTTCAATCACAATGCCCTTTTGCGTCTTACTGGTTCCAGTCATAGCGTGCGCAACCCCAACCGCACGCCCGTGAGTTAGCAGAGTCGATTGCAGAAACCTGTCACACAGGTGTGAAATTCAAAAAGAGAGGAAGAACAAAAACAACCGTTCAGAATGAATAAAATAAATACATTTAGCAGTGATTATTATTTTAGTCTTACTGATAATGTTCAAAGTTGCTTACTACATATGGCAATATCATCTATCACAAAGTGCGAATTATATAGAAATGTGTATGCTATATACAGGTTGTCATCTGCCAGCATAATTCAACAAATTCAACAAACCGGCCAAAGAGAAAACTCACATCATTCACTATGGTTTTATGCATATATTGCATCTCTCATGGGAAGAAATTTGGATCGCCATAGAACTTGTTTAACGGTCATATCAGCATGTGTTATTGTTTAAGTAGGGAAGCTTTTGATTTTTATTGATGAGGGCTGGCTAATGACTGTCAGACATGACGCTATAGGAAGTACGTCTTGCGAAAGAGGTTAGATTATATATGTGAACATTATTTACGTTTATGTATGACGGTTGTCTACAGAATGTCGGAGCTGTTGCTTATATAAATTGTGTGTACGTCTATCTAGTCAATCAGATGTGGATACTGATACTATGAGTATGGGTCTCCATCAAGCAATACAATTATTTCAGTATAAGTAATGGAATAATTGTTATGTAATTTACGGTAATTATTCCGACCAACTGATTATACTCTCTATTGTTAAATGACCTTGGGAAAATGTCGCATACAACTCCTTCCACTTGTATATATAGTCCCCGCCATTCACTGCTCAAATTACACCCCTCCCTCCCCTCCCACCTCATGCACTGGCTGCAACGTCTAGTTTTAAGATCAAGATAGGCTAGCCAATATTAGCTTAACGTAGTAATTAAAACGCTATCGATTCCGTATATTTCGTTGTGGTTTCATCTCGTTTATCACAGGTGATACTTGGATTCGGAGGTCAAAGCCCAATCATGATCCAAATTAAGTGACTACATCTGCTCATCAGACCACAATGCACCGCAAGACCAGTGCGCATGCTGGACCGTAAATCTTTCGAACACTGCGCTTTTTAGGATAATGTTGGGTACAACGATTCCGCTGGCGAATGGATCACAGTTACCTGGCCTGTGGGATATTGGATGGTCGATGTCTACGTATAATTTTTTTCAATAAATCATTAAAATTAATAAATACATATATTTTTTTTGCATCAATTTTTAAAAAATATTTTTTGTAAGTGTATTTCTCTTTCATCTTTGGCTCGATTAAAGTCATTCCCTATAATGAGCTCTTTTATTCTATGTCATAGAGGGCAGGGTATGGTAGATAATTAAAAACTGTAGTAACTCGGCTTGACATTATGGAGAATGACTTTAATTGAGCCAACGATGAAAGAGAAATACTTACAAAAAATATTTTTTTAAAAATCGATTTAAAAAAAATATATATATTTATTAATTTTCATAATTTATTGAAAAAATTTATACATAGACATCGACCATCCAATATCCCACAGGCCAGGCAACTATGGAATGGACCGTATAAGAAGCCTCAGATTTTGTGAAAAACACAATTTTAAATCCGCAATCTATGGGCACGGTTGCAAAATTAGACTGGAGAGAAAGAAGCCTGGATCAGCATAATAAAGTTGCAGGAATGGACAACTACTTTCACTCAACTAGAGCTTGAGTTAATTGATCACTCAAATTGGGTGAACAAGTCACTCAAGGCATAATAAAAAAAGATTTCAATCAGGCCCGAAGAAGAGTGAAATTGTTCACTCAAACGGAGTGAGATAATTTTCACTCTTATACTTGTTCTTAGAGATGTTGCACTATCCCCGATATATCGCATATATGCAATTCCAGAAAGTGGTTAAAACAAGAACATAGGGATGTGTGACCCCCCCCGGTCCTCTGCTCTTACAAACACAAAGTCATGCGTACACTGAATAGCTGTGAATAGCGTACACTGAATAACTGAAGATTTACCGAAAGATAACAGTTGTTCATCTTACCGAGCTAAGGGAATTTCACATTTCACTAGAAAATACCCTTAGCAGATTGACTTCATTCTCCATATATTTGACCCTAATCCAGATTTAAAAAGCATTATGTGTCACATAACCGCTTCATTGAACTCTAACTGGCCTGGTATGGGGGGGGGGAGGCTCTTTCCGCCCCCACCCCCTGTTGGTTTTTTGCTCCTATCTCCGGAACGACAAACAATTGAGAGCTCAAACTCCGTGACTTTTTAGATTATCATATTGGAGTCATTTTGATCCTGTTTGCATGACCCCCAGAGGATTGCATGAGCAGAGGATCATGGGTAAATTCAAAATGGCGGCCATGTGGGATACCAGAAAAGTGATGTTTTCGTCATATTTCTTAATTTTTTTTGTTTTTCTGTATGGAAAAGTGGGTAAAACCTATTTAATTTCATATCAGATTATTATTTACTAATTTATCATGCAGTTTTTGCGAAGAAAAAAACAAAAATAAAAAATTCCAAAATTCTGACCGGAAAATCGTCCAAAAATGCTCTTTCTGAAAATGACGTCACAGTGATTTTTTTTTGCATTTTCTTGTGGAGCTTGACCCAAAGATATAGTGTGATAAGTTTCCGCCCTCAAGCCTTAGCGATAGCGAAAATATATAGGGGGGGGGGGCATTTTCCGTCCCCCCCCCCCATCCCCCAAATCGCGGTACACCCCAAATCGCCCAGGACAGATAGAGTTAAACGAGCCAATGAAATTATCTGGTTTCAAATAATTAACCTGGGAAGCGAACACTATAGTACAGAAGGGCACGACTAACACTTGTTATCGCATGGCTATGTACAGAAGTGTGTTCGTATGATCGTATTTGCGTTCGGATGATGGCAGTTGTTTTGTTGAAACTATACACTCTCAGAAAAATTCAGGTAAAAGTCCTGAACTCTTCGGGTTGTGTATCCACAACTCAATTTCAGGGATTTTGGCTGAAATACAGGGCTGATTACCTGAATTTCAGGAAAACGGTCCCTGAATGAGAGGATTTTCCCTGAAATTCAGGTAAATGTATCACCCTGATTAGTAAGTTCCCAGCCCTATTCAGGTACGTAATATCCCCTAAAATTCACGTAATTTAGCTTTAATTCACGGTTGATATACCTGAATTTCAGGAAATTATCCCTGGATTTCAGGTAAAATCCCTGAAATTGTTGAGTTGTGGATGTGCAACCTGATCTATTCAGGATTATTCCCTGAATAATTCTGAGAGTGATAACTAGGCATGTACATGTATATCAAAAAGGATTTATACCTGAGGATAATCATACTGGATTATCATACAGGATTGTCATATAGAATTATCATACAAGATTGCAATATAGGCCGATAGTATCCGGAACAGATGTATTCAATAAACATTCCGAATACTTTCCAAAGTGACCACTATTCCCTTCCGCTTCGTGAAATCCTGATTTTCTTTGATGTATATTACCTTAGATCATTAATTGACCAGCCTTTGGGTCATCCTCTCGGTTCATTAGCACCTTTGCACATGTACATACATGTATCCCTTATCTATTGAACACACAGGGCAGAATCTTCATTTTTGACTTTCAAATTCGGCCGGCCAAAACGACCATGCCTGTTTGCACATAATCTGTTCAGCACAAGACGTGCGGTTGGTCGCTCATCCAGCTAAGTAAGCCCGAGGACTGAATGCGCGATGACATTTTACACGCCTGTCAAAATTTAAAATGAATTTGAAAGCATAGCAAATAAGGTCTCGGTAATTAATCATGTCCGTGATACACATTGTCTGACACTTTATTCATGTCATTACATTCCCGGTTGTCCATTAAAATTTCGCTTTATCACTTCAGTTCATTATGCTATGTGTGTGTATATATATACATATATATTAAATGACGCGCTTCTCTGAGTTTTTCGAATTCTTTCTTGGTGGTTTTGTGGTAAACCATTTAATCCGTAAACCTCTACCTCTCCACGTGTGTGGTATGTTTTTTGGTATTTAAGCAGAACTATTTAATTAGTGACTTGGGCCAACTATTAAATTGACTTCGCCTTTGGGGACGAAATCTAATTCAAGGGTAAACTCCTAGGCATAGACTAGAATATAACTGAATTATGTACACAAATAGTATATATGCATTATTTAGTATTTGTTTATACTAATCTAGCTATACTTAGTTTATTTTGAGTGTTATCACCCTCGAAACGCACACAAGCCTAACATACTCGCACGTTAGCACGTAAGCCGCATGCCGGTTACTATCGCATGGTGATAGCACGTGAGTTTGGTAGACGATAACACCATCTTCGTTACACCAAACCAATTTCTACGTATACGTTCCCACTTCGAACTTGCCTTGGTCGGACGGGCTGCCATTATTGTTCAAAATCAGAAATGTCAATTTCATCTCATGAGCCAATCAAACAGAGTACACTGTAGGTGCCTCTCTAGGCTGATGCAACGGCAATGCCAGCCAATCGCTGATGCCGTCTCAGAGCACGTTTCGGAAAGATAATTGATAATGCGTCATGCATATTCATGAGGCTACAGTCTGTGTTTGAACAATGATGACAGCCCGTCCGACCAAGCCAAGTTCAGAGCGTGAGCGTAGAAATTGGCTTGGTGAACGGAGATGGATAACACGTGCATATGGACCCGCGATATCCATTGCATGACGATAAACAAGCCCAATATCAATGACACGGCGATATAATACACTGTTATATATTACCGTTATTTCACAGTCAATGTATGTTTGAATTTACAGTATATTTAATCGTAAACACACTAATCTGTAAATTGACTGTAATATTTCGGTTGACATCAACTGGAAAGGGTAAACTGCGCACAAACATAACATAAAATTCCTGTTTTCTCTGAAAGGAGGTTGATATCTTTGCACGAAACGCCCAGTTGCAGGAAACATTCGACATCTGCGTTGTACAACATTCAGAGCATTATCAGAACACGCACTGGGACGGACGTGACGGCTAACTTTAATTTTAGTTTTATCTGACTTGGAGATTCCTTTATGATCATTTACGAAACTTGTGGTGACCGCAGTTGAACACGCGAAGACCTGAAATACTTGAAGGAGGAATGGCCATTACGGCGTTCCAGTGACCTACATTTCCACGGAACCGATAATTGTAGACAACGGTGCCACGTAATTATACGGTTTGAAGATGTAAAAAAAAAGGCAATTGTAAATTACAGAGCAACTTAAAATACGGTGCAACATTTTAGAGTTTAAAGCATGTTAAAAAGCGGTAATTGTAAATACGGTGTAACATAAGTTTACAGTTCTTTGTACTGGGACCTTTATCTTTAAATCTTTGCCAGGCGATTCAAAATCCTGTCCATTTTACCCGTCTCAGAGAGCTCATGACAATTTCTACCGAATTTAGACTTGAAACCCGTTGTTGAACAAATCATGAATGCTTTACAAGCTGAAGCATTGCAGCTTGTAAGTGTTGGTCACAAAATATGTTTAACGGGACAGACAGGGGCGGGAAAAACGCACACGAAAAGAACATCAATAAGGCGCTGACAGCACAAGGTAAGTGTACGTCCATGACTTGTACGACGGGCATGGCGGCCTGGGTCACGGTGAGTATTCAGGATTTTATAATTTGCACGAGAGAGGAACGAAACTTACAGTGTCTGCAAATATCACCAAAAATATACCTAGGTTAGTGGGTTGTTGTTGCTGTGGGCTGTTATGTGCCAGGTTTATAAGCTCTCTGAGACGGGTAAAACGGATACACAAATTTACAAAACGACGGGAATATATAGAGCAACACTTCTAGAATATGCTGGTGTTTTTTGTTTGAAAGTAAACTGTTTATTTCTCGTTTCACTCAAAGTTCGTTTCGTACCTTGATGTGCATGGGATTATGTATAGAGACCCCATATTTCGATACTTCACCCTAAAACCTCCCCCACCCTCCCAAATCTCTTGTTCTGAGGGCCTGTGCTCTAGTCAAACCTGATGACGTCACAGTCGGTCGTGGAACATCATCCGTAGCATTTAGAGCACCATCCCTAACATTTAGAGCACCTTCCCTAGCATTCGCAAATTCTCGGGGATATTCGGCGAAATATATACGTCGGTTCCCTTCGTAGATTTGCGTTCAACAGTTTCTAATGTTAATGTTTCTTTCTATTGTAATACCGCGGTCTCGCAATACGACGTTCAATAACATTTGAACGTCAATTCCGTGCGATATTAGCAGAGTATTGCAGATTAATGCTATACCAAACTGAGAAACAATTCTCGCCTTTCAAGGAGACTTCCTTCCCGACTATTAGTACTAATGAATCCATTCGTCATTTGATTTCACCTTCATCCGTAGACTGAACACACACATCTTTGCACTGTCACATTGCATTCGGAACTGCCGAGCGGAAATCTACGAAGGGGTCTGATTCACTCTCAGAAACACTCGGTACGGTCTCGGATAATGTAGGACATTAGTCCCTCGTACCGCACTGCTAGGACTCCATATTGGCATCCATGCTGAAAGCACAGCATCACGCGGAAACTCCGAACAGCGCATGTCAGCTGTATGACTTCCGTTACCATGGAGATCAACTTTAGACGCAAAACCAGGAGAAACACCTCAAATTAGAAGAGATCCTTCGGGGGTAGATTCAAGGGAATACCCATTTCATTTGGATATATATGTTATCTCCTGATAAGGGAGAAATACAACGAGGACTATGTTAGCGGAAACACATCCTATAGCATGTGGTGTGCCTCACGTGCGGCGGATCACGGTTTACAGTTGACAGCTGTAAAATCCCTACACCATTAATGCGCGAGGTACTATCACTTCGACGGAATAGGCCGAGCAGTCGCGAATCGGATAATGTAGGACATTAGTACCTTGATCCGCACTAGGAATCCATATTGGCATCCATGTTGAAAGCACAGTATCACGCCGAAAATCCGAACAGCGCATGTCAGCTGTATGACCTCCGTTACCATGACGATCAGCTTGAGAAGAAAAACCAGGAGAAACACCTCAAATTAGAAGAGATCCTTCGGGGGGTAGAATCAAGGGAATATCCATTTCATTTATGGATATATATTTTATCTCCTGATAAGGGATGTGAGCGGAAACACATCCTATAGCATGGTGTGCCTCACGTGCGGCGGATCACGGTTTACACCGGACGCGTGACTGGAAACCAAATCACTAACGCGAACGCATAAACCATGGATCGGCAAGTCATACACAGAAGGATCCCAAATTATGACCCATAAATATAGAAAATCGCAAATTATGAGTTTTATATCGTCTTAGCTGGTCACATGATCCATTCAGAAGTCTCATGGCCTCGTATAGGCCGATATGGAGTCCAAATCCTTCGATGGATACTCTGCCACCGGATCGAGACCCCCGAAAAGTTCCGAATGTGTCACGGTGGTGGACATGATGTTCGGTTGGACCTGGAGGGGAAGCCAACGAACATGTCAAATTAGCCTGAAGTCTCATTCGTTGCCAAGTTCATCATCGATGCCACGCATTATGCGTCAGGTGATCGCCGTAGATTACATGCAAGTGTGACCTAC
Source organism: Hanleya hanleyi (assembly GCA_036873755.1). Taxonomy (NCBI): domain Eukaryota; kingdom Metazoa; phylum Mollusca; class Polyplacophora; order Lepidopleurida; family Hanleyidae; genus Hanleya; species Hanleya hanleyi. The sequence goes on along the minus strand of JAVTVY010017841.1, from coordinate 36,893 downwards.
AATTGTCTACATCTTCTCTAGTTTCCCGAATCACGTTCTAATACTCCAAGGGCGTATGGGGTTCTTTGCTCACATGATCCTGATGAAACGCATCGGGTTGGACACTACCGGCAGTCTTATTTGCATTGAACTGTGTATTGCGATGATCTGTTCTGTTGCAGCGGCGGCATAAACCTAGGAAACAGTATACTCTTCGGTATCCTAGCATATTAAGCCAACAAGTAACTGTAAATATGAAACTTACTGTGCTTTTGAATAAGTATAACTTGCATACATGACAGTCCCCCCCCCCCCCCCCCTCCGGCTGCTGCGTCATTGGATTTTGAAGTATGCCACAGAATCCCTGGTTTAGAATACCGGTACCATGAAGAAAACATGAGTTACATCGTAGTCTCCAGGTTTGATTAACCGTTTTGCAATCCTATTATCGTTTAGGAACACAACGCGATGGACTAGATTTCATTTGACAGGCGCTAACACAGTTCTTCAATCCCGTGAGTAAATTTCCCACTGACCTTATCACAATCATTGGTAACTAAATTAGACGGTCTAACACGGCTATACAATAGTAAGTAACTAGAGGTCCTTCGAGAGATGCTTCGCACGACGATCAATACACGTTACATTAATCTAATCTCGCTCTATAAATTTGGTGGACAGGAGTTCGCTTATTATGTACGAAAAAAAAGTAAATTCGTAATTTCTGACTGTGACATGGAAAATGCATCCGAACATTTGCTAATTTGTTTATTTCGATAGTATAGAAAGATTTTATTTACAGAATCGTACCACTTTCTTAAAATTTCGGCTTGATACAGTACAGTTCAGAAAAGATTTTACATTAAACGCGAGCGTGACGCGAGAAAATAGAGATTACAATTGATTGAGTGTTCAAGTTAGCGAGACTATGGCAGGACCGTCACGCGCTTTCACCACGCCTATGTTTTTGGGGAATGTGGTCAAACAAAAAAGAGACGCGATCTGCTAAATGTTTGGCGCGAGTGACATTTCTGAACACGCGTCAAAAAAATTCGTAGGCGCGCCTGTGGTTTTTGTCATCGCGTCGACGATTTCGGAAGCCGCGCATAAAGTTCTACTGGTAGTCCATGGGCCAGAGTGGAAACTGGTACATGTACCACCTGATACTGGTACCACCTGATACTGGTACCACCTGATACTGGTACCACCTGAGGTGGCAAATTCTAGTAATGTTTTTTGAAGAGGTATATTTCTGTAGATGTTATCCATATGTGATAACCGTTGCAGATCGGTAGCTTAAGGGTAGTATACCACGCCTTTTCAACCTTACCCCTTTCCCAGTTATAAATCCAAACTTGAGGGGTGGGGTATGGTCCCTCGGATATTTTTCTTATACTTCCCTCTAGAGATCTAAAACTTCGTACACTTCGGGCATAGGTACTCTTCTATTGAAAAAGGCAAACATTCGTGACGTAATAACCCAGTGGGCAGTTTATTGTCTTTTTTGTCCATTTTCAAGTTGATTTTTTTTCAAATTCTGCTGATACCGCTTTGCATAGTAGATTAGATTCATGTTCATTGAAGAGGTATTTCTATGTAGATGTTAGCCGTATGTGATAACTGTTGCAGATCGGCAACTTCTGGGTAGTTATAGCACACACTTTCGGAACCCTACCCCGCCCCTATTCTTAACCCAAATATGGGGAGTGGGTTATGGTTCCTCGCATATTTTTATCATTCTTGCTGCTAGAGGACTGAAATTTTCCACACACTACGCCTAGGTCCTTGTTTATAGAAACCAGTAAACATGAATTAACAAAATCCATTGAGGACGTCACTATGACGTCATAAACGGAAAATCAGTTCTTGCCGGACGTTTAGTCCATTTTCAATACATATTTCCTATTCAGTTGGTGCCATTTGAGGTAGCAGATTCCATCAATGTTTCCTAAAGTGGTATTATTATGTAGTTGTTACCCATTTGTTATAACCTTTGAAGTTCAGTAGCTTATAGGGTAATTATAGCTCGATTTATGAAACCTGGCTCCAAGCCAAACGTTGGGGGTGACGGGGTATGGCCCACCAGATATTTTTTTTAAATCTATGTCTAAAGAGCTAAACGGTTATACCCTATACATTTTAGTCCTATGCTATAATAAAATGCTAAATAAACTGATAAAACGTTTAATTACATCATATACATATCTTTTATCTCTTTCATTATAAGTGTGAGCTGGAGGTGTTATTTGCCATTTGGGGGTGAATGAGGACAGTTATATTAAAATGATAATATCCCATCGATTAAATAATAGTAGGTTCTTCGATGCAAAAACATGCCAAACGATGGGAGAGCGAGAGCAAATTTAACTCAGGGTAGTGCTGCGTAAAAATAAACTGTCGATCTAGTTTTACTATTTTGTGTTGACAATTTCTACTCGACATAGAGTACATTTCCTGTGCAACATGTATCATGATTGTTGAGTGTCCATCCCGAATACATACTGGCAACTTGGTAATATCTCGCCCCAGCGTGAGAACTTGAATGTGTGCTAAGAACGGAACCAGAAACTTGTTGGCAGGAGTAGAATATCGAATATGTGGCAGGAGTAGATTGCTAACATCAGCGTGGGCGATTGAATGCACAGGCGATGTTCGTGTCAAGTTTTCAACGTAGACAAACTCAGGTTACTTTACCACCGCGTTTCGGTGTGGTATTAAATAGGGTACAGTCAGTGGATGGAAGAGACAAAGGGATTGTATAAGATTTAACCACCAAAGCCACAGACAATTCAAATCTGGAGACTATTCTGTTCAATTCAATAAAATGCGTCTGACCGGTTTTGTCGGCTGGAAATCGTTTCTAACCATAATTGCAGAGTATGTGATGTAAAATGGATACCGGTATCAACTATTGAACCAATCCGGAATCGACAATTGTCAACAGTAATGATGAGGCTGTATGGAGATTTTAGTATATGACCCATATGAACGTTCAACCAGATTTGATGATATGAAACGAACATCAAGATGTCTTCAATTTCAGCATCATTCGAAACTGTTGTCAAATTTCCTTGCATAAAATACTACCTTGCTATGCCTGTGTAGAAGTTCGAGTTATTAGTGTCTTGTGAATAAGGGCTTTCGATTATTGATGCAGAAATTCCCTGAGTGTTATACACGATAGTATCACCATCACAAATCTTCAGAACAGGTCATGACTGTATGCAGAAAATGTGTAATGAGGGCAGGTTGGTGTGATGATCCTGGAGTTTTATTGATGCAAGGACCATTCATCATTTATATAATGATGTATGATTATCTGAAGAGCTACATTCAGCTCCCAGACAATATTTCCAATCTGCCTGGTCATCCATGTGTCTAATTTTAAGGCATATCATTTCATCATATTGGCATATGGGTAGTTAGTTTGAGTGGAATTGAAATAATTTCTGAACATTGTTATCGAACTATCCGTCTCTGCAGCTGACGATGTAGGCAACTCTCTGCATCAACGCTGACATTTTTCATGTTCCACCAAAGATGTTAGCAGGATATATGATACTCCCTTTCAGCAACCATCCCAGTCGAGCAGGGTCACAGCCTGTTAGTCCAGTATCAGGTTTGCGGCATTTCACTATCGAGTATCGGCTTCAATCGGATTGATGACGGAGCCTATGCTGACGTTACCACGTATGCATGTTTCCTTAACATATTTGTTTTCGTTCGAACCAAAGTTATACATCCAAGTACGAATCATCATCGCGAATATCATGGTCTACCTTAACACTCATGAGACGTGTTGACATTAATTTAAACAGCTAATTATGGAGTGGTCTTGTGGCGCGTCTGTTTGACTGAGATCCTGAAAGACGCACACTGGCATTCCGACCTCAGTGTCGGACCCCTGTGACCTTTGATCAAAGCAAAACGAATCATTTGACTGGCTGACAGAGTAGGCGACGTCATCAATGAATTATTTACGTTCGAAAAAACCGTTTGCTAGGGCTCTCGACAGTAGAAGAGATAGAGGGAGGGAATGGCCTGGTAGCGGGGCTGGAGTCACCAAGGAATCACCTGGTTGACTTCCTGGATATTTTGCCACCATCAGATTTATCAGTATGTCTATCATGTGTGTTTGGAGACGATGTTGGATTTTCTGTATTTCTATCTTTTGCAATCTCTGAAAGAGGCCATTGGGCATGCATTTATGCAGCTCCCAGCAAGCAGTGGCTTTCACGGAATAATGCCCAGAGGTAATAGTGGTATCAAAATCTTCAGAAAAGCTCTAAAAGGACAATGTTTATGCATTTTAAAAAGCAAACATCGCATTTCAAATACAGACATCTAACCATCTCTGGCTATGAAACAAATTTGCAGATGGCACCACCGAGTGGATTACCCGTTCAACACGCTTGCAGGACTAAAGCCAAAAAATTGCTGGGATACCACGTTGACCAAGCTGGATTAGCAAACAATCGGTGGCCAAGATGGAAAGAAAGGGTAACGTCTTAAATACGATGCAAATTCGAAGGTGACCAACATTAGCTCATCATAAAGGGTGACCATATGCTGTAACATTTGTAAATTGAGAAAGTATTTGTACTCATCAAGGTTAATTGCAATTATAACAAAAGTCTGCAGGCCGATTATGGTAGATTAAGAGGAAAATTCCATTTGGTCAAATTCATACCAATAATGACAGAAGAACAAAATTTGGTGGGAAGATACAGATACGAAAGACCATTGGTAGTCAAGATGAGAATCAATGGAAATATCGCAATATCTCGGAATATTTCCTCAATTGTCCTTCTCCATGTCTTCCGTACGCCACTGTTTGGCCGCTTGCGCTCTTCAAAGAAACATAACAGGATTTACCACTTCATTTGGTTCAAGTAAAAATGAGAAAATAAAATAACCCCAAAATTATCATCATTATTATTCAGTCGCGGTGACGTCATCACAGCATCAGATGAAGGTTTCAATAGATGCTTCAATAAAAAAGGGCATGAAGGTACAGATTGGTACTTATCAGCTACCTAACCATAATGGAAATATCGGAAGGACCATACCCTACCCTACCTGCAAACTTGGATTGAGAATACAGAAAGAGGTAGGGTCCGGAAAATGTACTATAACAACCCATAAACTACCGATATACAACGGCTCTCCCAGATGGATAGCATTTGCATGCAAATACCCTTACAAAAAAATGAACCGAATCTGTTACCTCAAGATTTACCAGCAAAATTTTTCGAAAGTATCGAAAATTTTAAAAATAAATTATTACTCATGTTATGACGTCACTTTGATGTCATAAAAATTATCATTTCAAACCACGTTAACTTGTTTACAGAAGGCGAATACCTCATATGCAGGAAGTGAACAGTTATAGCTCTCTAGCAACAGGAATAATTAAAATATCCAAGAAATGATACCCCACCCCCCCAAATGTGGGTGCACAATGTGATGGGGGGAGGGTTCAGAAAGTGTACCATAACTACCACTACGTTACTGATCTGCGAGTGTTAGCACATATGAGCAAAATCTACATAAAAATACGTCTTCAAAGAGCATTTACCAAAGTTGATACATGTCACATGGTGCCAGCAGAATCGGAAAAACCAATTGGAAAAGCAACCAAAATTTCGTTATTACGTCACTATGACATTATACAACGGTAATATTAAGGTATGTCAACTTGTGCTAATGGACCAGGCCCTGCCCACAAAGTATGTGAAGTTTCAGCTCTTCAGCGACAGAAATAACTAATGAATCCGAGGAACCATTCCCCTGCCTCCATTCTTTGAGTTCGGAATACGAGCAAGGGTGGGGTTAAGAAAGTGTGTTTTGCTACCGTTAAGCTACCGATCTGCAACGGTTATCACATATGGACAACATCTGCATACATGTACCTCTTTGAAAAACATTACTAGAATTTGCCACCTCGAGTGGTACCGATCGGTGAAATTTGGAGTCTTGGCCCATGGACTATGGAGGGAAAACCGAATAATTCATTTACATAATTGCACTTATCCTGGCGCATTTTGAATCGCATTTGAATTCCAACATTCATCATCGACGACGGGACGCAGTGTCCTACAAGGTTTTTTCAAGAGGTTGGAGGGACCTATCGAAAATACGGGCCGTTATTGTACAAACTCACGCTTGGGATAATCGAGCAATCGACTGCGGTTGCGTCAGATTTATATAGCGACGCGTTTTATTTTGTTAAAGACGCGCTAATTTAATCTCTCCACGCGACTGATTTATTTCTGACCGCGTCAAAGAAAATTACAGGTGCGTTTGCCGATTTGACGGACGCGTGTGTAATATTTTCAGTCGAGATTTTGTTTTTGTTTTGACGCGATCCATGCATACGCAATTCTCTGTGAACGTTTATGGCAGTTCACGGACACTCGAAAGAGTTAAACTCGCATTTATTGAATTAACATTTATGTTAATTTAAATGTTTTAAATTTACATTAAACTCGCATTTATGTTTTTCTGAGCTGTCTTTCTGAGCTGTAATTGGGTGGAAAATAAAACACAAGAATTTAAACTTGTTATTGATAATGTATGTGATAAGTTTTAATGATTTCCTTTAATTAAACTGTATCAATAATATGTTCAAAGTCTTGCTGTGTTGTCTCTTCGTCAGCGTTGAATACTTTCAAAAACAGACTTGGCAATTATTGGCAGCGAACGACAGATGTTGGTAGAACAAAATGCTGTTCACTGGGAAAGCCGAATAAGTGAGTAGTTCAAGTCCTAAGTCTTGGACTCAAATGTATCCAGGTGATATCATTAGAATAGATCATAAAATTAGATTAGTCAAGGGCTTGAAGGGATTCGACAGCTTAGTAAGCTTTGCGACTAGAATAATTACGGAGTTTGGTAAATTAGTGCCAATCATTAAAGAGCTTTGCGAACGACTGCTAATATTTCAGATGCTAGCGGATTAGGCCTACAATCAAATAGCATGTGTTTTGATGAGGATATAATCTCTTTGATCATTCACTGCTAATCACTTATAGTGAAAGGTACTTTCGTTCATCAGGCGGCCATCAAATTACAAAGATTATTTTATACCTGATTGCAGAAATAACGACAGTATAGGTGATCAGAGATGAAGCCTGTAATCGGCGGCCGACATGGATTAATTTGACCAGTATAACTTTTACTGTGGAAATCGGCTACTTTGGCGGGGCCCACTTCTGAGGTCTGCTAATTAAAAATTGACAATTTTCTTTAATCCTCCTACGATTGCACTGATTGCTGGGATTAAGCTGTATGTATGTATGCTGAGCTTCTGACATTTTGTACGCTGCGCTGGATTTCCATTTGAGCTCGTTTTGCCATTGAATAGTATTTATACAGTTCCGCTCGAAGTTGTACATTTTTCTTTATTTCTGTTCAATTCGCAGTCATTTCGCTAAATTAGAAGTAAAGTACTCGTATGCACCAATGACCATTTAGTAAACTGGTGTATTTCTTCACATCAGATATGACATTCTTAATTGATTGTCTCCATTCTTAGAGACCTACTGTACGCGATGACTGATGTCATGCGCATCAAATCGTATATTATACCGGTATGTCTAAATTTATGACAACTGTCGTGCATGTTACAGGCATGAATTTTTTTATTGAGACTTGTCTGTATATTGGGAACCAGTCATTTGGGGACCGTTGCGAATAGTTCAGATTATACACTCCACAATATTTCGTGCGAGCGTTGCGGACGGTTTCCGATGGACACAAGAGGTTCTCGCGTGCGAACTTGATGTTCAACTCCAACATGTATAACTTTACTTCCATATAAGGTATGGCGTATTTATTTCACGCTATCTGTGTAAAAAGGTCACGGGCATTGTATGACGACTCCCTCCGACAAAGTGAATAGTGTGTGAGAGATGGTCATGAGCGATAACATTTTTCTCTCGGAATAATGCCTCAATTTCCCCGGCAGTTTGCGCCCTTTTGATGGTCAGACATATTTGGGAGAGTTTTTAGCTTCACAATGAACCATTTTATAGTATCACATTTCTTTCCACCTCATATGTTTCTATCAATGTACGGTTTAACGAGGTTGTTTTCGTGTGGGGAGCTTATGGCTTCATAATTGCACCTCGGGCGCCAGCCATCCCTCGAGCTCGTCGACACCTTCAAGGTCATGACATCCAAAACATATCTAGTTTTGCAAGGTTTGACATGAGTAATTTGCGATGATATGCATACATACACTGACAGGAGCACACACGGTAAATATTGAAACGGAACATGTGAATATAAATGTATTTATTGGTTTTGAAATAAGTCATCACGAACGTTCCGTTTTGTTATTTCATTTCAAGTATGTGTCTTAGAACTGAAATCTTCAATTTGACCATCAATTCATCAATAAATACTATTTGTGTCTCCTGTCAATAGTGATAAAACAACATGCCGGACACGAAATTTCGATGGTTTCAATTTAGAATTACGCACAGAATCCTGAGTACAAATTCATATCTGAAAATTATTGGAATTAGAGACCAAGATAACTGTACATTTTGTGATAAGGAAAAAGAAACCATCCTTCATTTATTTTGGACCTGTACAAAAACTAAACAATTTTGGATTGAATTTGAAATGCTAATAAAGCAGAAAGTGGGGGTTCAAATACAACTCACCGCAGAATCCATTCTATTTGGTGATCTAGTCAGTACTGGTTTATTAAATTTGATAGTGCTTGTAGCCAAATTTTATATATACAAAACCCGATGTCAGAAAAATAGACTTTACATATCTACTTTTAGAAGGGAATTGTTTTCATATTACCAAACAGAACAAAATATGTACGCCATGGGCGACAAGTATAACAAATGGCCCGGTAGGTGGGGATCTTGGGTTGAATTATTTGAAGATTTGCATGGCAAGTAAATGGTTTCCAGGTATACTGCTGTCCTTTGTGGAACCAAAATATGAAAATGAAATGTTTGAATTGAAAGCTATTTGATTCTATCCAGTCTAGTGGGCGTGATTTGTGTATAGCTTTTGTGGTTTTATTATATTTTTTCTGTATTTATGTTTGTAAGGGCTTTGTGACTACGTTCTACTTTCTGGTCACTCTTGTTTCTGTAAGAATTTTATTTGCGTGTGTCCGTTTTTTTTTGTTTTTTTGTTTTTTTGTGTTTTTTTTGGGGGGGGGGTTCTTTTTTGTTGTGCTTTTAACATTGTTACATATATATGTTTATATTCAGGTGCAAATAAAGTATGGAATTATAAAAAAAAAAAAACAACATGCCGTGCCTTGCTGGTTTGCTGATAATAAAAACCAAACGACAAGATTTTAGTTTGGACAGGTCATTCCCACGAATTGAATTTATTTGAACGGAATTACAATACATCACTCTTTGAGAAAATTAAATTTAAATGAGACTGATAATAAGAACCAAATAGATTACCAGGGATCCTGACCGGAAAATCAATATTACTAATGATCTAAATCAGGAAGGTGAGGGGCCAGCAGACTGTTATAGGCTAGCACAAGCTACCACCCCCCTCCCCCCCAAAGACACAGCATATAATCCTGAACAATATCAAAAGCTGAACGGTAGTACAAGTAGATCATGGTACATTCAGATGTAGCTTAGATGGAATTGCGCAAATTGCTCAGCAGCACCTGTTGAACTGACAATCCTACAACAGACGTAGATCCCGGATAATACTCACTTTCGCAAACGCTGCCTGGTAACAGACTTACCTCTATATGAAAATCATATTTGCGGCAGCTTCTGGTGTGCATAGTATATGTATTGACGATATCCCGAGCAGCCCTGCTGCACTCGGGAAATCTGCAATATAGTAAACAAATAATAGTTAGCAACAAGTGTTAGTCAGCATGACCTAACCCACGTCAGAAATTATTCCCACCATATCGGACAATAGCTGAGGACATTCGACAATGCAAATAACCTTAAGGTATCGGCAGCCCCAGACTGTACCCACCCTTATGAGAACTTAATATGATACAGATAAATCAGATATCCTTACGTACCGGCGGATTGCTTCTGATTTCCACCGACCCATTTTCTGTATACACTGCTCTGGCGCTCCCATGGCAGCTGCGATCGTGGCCGCCCCAATGCGAAAACTGTGACCTTTGTATATCTCAGTATCCAAATCCACAAATGACAGGGAAGATTACAAAACTGATGCAAAGTACGAACGATAGACGTGTGAACCGTCACTGAACTGGAAAAGTGGCCCCTGGATATTTACGCAACGATTCATTGAGAGGTATTCGCGTACGGCCATGACCGGGCAATACCTATATGCTTCATGTTTAGGAATAAAGATGGACACAGGTTTCCAAGGGTATGCTTAAAATCCCGCAGTATGATCTCTACGCCCGCAACAGGAACTAGTTTGTTGCGTGTGAGGAAGTTAACATTATTCCTGTTCATCGTGTGAAACCTTGCTTTGAGAGTTTAATGCAATTTCTCCTAATCGCAAGAAGGCATAAAATGACAAGAAAAACATTGGATTTAACATAGCCCCGTTGAATGGGCAGGTCACCGTGTGCTGTAAGGCATCAACTAGCTGGAATAGTATGTCCTTAGTAATCGGAAGCCTATAATACGGTTTTCCACTCAATTTATTCATTCCTGCAAGTGATTTTTTAATCGGGAATGAGTGACAAAGATCAGGGAAACATGTCAATTTATGTATGAAACTGATTGCCGCAGTGAAGGTTGTTGCAGGATGGTGGAAACAAATACACGTAAGCAATGAATGCGGCGAGACTAGGTCCTAATTTTTATATTTTACAGAGCCATTTTACAGGTAGTAAACTAACAACCCTCTATAAAAAACAAGAAAAAGAACAACACCAGCGGCAATAGCTAAATACAGAATTTCCAACAGCCTCATGTTATACAGCTTTAGACTCGTAAGTGGAAGCTTCTCCAATGCACTAAATGCACAAGACATCTGTATTGTTGCCAGTGATACGAGAGATGTTTCGTGTTGCCAATGTCGTTGTTCATGTGAGATTCGCTTATTGTTGCCAATAGTTCATCTGGTATGTGATGTACTTATTCAGAGCATCGTTACAATTGCCAATCGCAGGAATTCAAATGGGCTTTATGCCCCGTGTTCACCGATTGATACATTGCTGCCGTGAACTTCCGGTAAGTACCAATAGCTCTCACAATTGATTATTCAATTATTCTTGAATACTAAATATGTACAGCAGCTATCGGTTCATATATAGTTATTATGAACATAGATTCCCCTTAATAAGCTCGTCCTTTAAACATATATTCTGGAAACGTTTACCCAACTATTAATTAAAATGATATACGGGGCTGCTGGTGAAAGAGAAACCGGAGTGATCACTTGCCGGAAGCAGATTCGAGATGTGTTTATTATTGTCAAATTTCATTTTCTAATTAATTTTCGTGAACAGTTTTCGACAAAAATGGGTGATCCATCATTTTTGCTTTCTCAATGTACATGTAAAAAAACTGTTCATTTTTGATCAGTTAATGTGCTTTAAATGTACACGTCCAGTCCGACATTCTCGATTGAACCACATGGTTCATTTGCGTAATGGATAAACCCTTCTCATGAAGAGTAAAAGCTTTGCCTATCTTGTTTACCGGTCATCATCTATCTTCAATTGACTATACATTCATTGCCTGATATGTGACATTAGATTTCATGCGTTGGGTCCGTGAATATAATCAATTTACTTTTATTTATTCTTTAAAAAAACCCAATTCATTCATATTTCTGAAACTCGCTGTCCGAATGGTATTCCCCACCTCTCAGTTTCTCGAATACGTCCTTTCTCTATTCGATGTTCCATTTGATATCTTTCTCATAGTTAATTTTTTTATAATTTCAAGCTGACTGGCTGTCATCAAGATTTTATTATAACTATAATCATTTTTCATCCTTTGACAATTGATCGCGTGATATTTTTCATCCCATGACAGTTGATTACGTGAACCAGTTGATCCAGGACATGTTGCTCTTGTCCTGAAAGCCCGAAGGGCCCGAGCAACGGATGATAAACGCGGATTGAACATAGCCGAAGATTTGACGCATCACCAGAGCAGTTTCTCAAATGCTTCTCATTGGGCAAGACCGAAGATTCGTCTGATATACGGGCAATACACACCATTGTGTTTTGTAAACATTCTCATTGCCTGGATGTGCTGTGATGGAGGGAATAATAAATTGTTGGATCCGCAGTATGATTGTTGTTGTTGATTTTATTGAAATTAAACAACTTAAATACACAAGTCTTAGTGTTAGGTGGGATATCATCCCCTTTTATTTAATAAATAAGAACAAGAAACGCAGAACACCCCGCAACGGGTAGCTTACAAGGGGAGGTAGCTCTACTAGGGTAACCTCATGATGCCCTACCTAAATACCCTTTTGCGCCGGCTGGGCCCGGGAGTCTTATTGGGTGAAACCCGATGCCTCTCACCCATTTACTTTTCGGTAAAGCGTCCCACTTCCTTTCGCACATGCATATTCGATCCACCAGATGTGGACCGCGAAAAGTCCAGAGAGGCTGGACCCACCTTTAATCAGTCACCCACACAACCTACACCTAAGATACCCTTTCTTTACTACGCCCCGCGCACGCTTGCGCACCTCCGAACATGCCATTTCTCTACCACTCCCCGAATGCGCATGCGCGTATTACGCACTCTTGTTCTACTCAACGAGCGCGTCAATATGAACCAAGCCCGCTATATTTGAACTACGCATGACCCAGATCTCCTCAAACACTCCCGTTTGAAATGCCCTTGCCCTTCTACTCCTCCATTGCGCATGCACGTCTCGCAGGACAGTCAGGACACTGTATACAACGACAGCTTATTCATCCCACATGTTCAGCTCTATGGGTTAGGTATAGGTATGCGCCTAGTTCCAAATGCGAATCCGAGCGACTCTACTATTGATGACGTCACAGTCACGTGACTGGTACCATCAGAACGATGCGTCCATTGGGGCTGCTTGATGTGGATTTTTCAGCCGAGTCCCAAGTACCTCCCATCATGATTTTCTTTAGTACTAGTACTCTCCGAGTGCGCCGGTCACAGTGACGTGATCGGACGATATCACCACCCTACTTCGACTCAACGCAACTAGAGCTTCAATTTAGCACCAGAAACGACATATTTGAATCCCGTATGGTCCACCTATATCCCAAAAGTCGCACATGCGCATGGTGACATCAGCGACTCAACTCACTCAACGGCCGTGTGAACCCTCCCGTCGTACTATACAACGTAAGCCTGATCGATATAAGCCACACACCTTACACTTTGCTTCACAAAAAAGTCATATCATTTCATGTTTCAAGTCCCTCTTTCCGGATTGCCGAATTTTTTCATGCACCTTGATCCCACCATTCACCTTCCGAAAGTTGGCACTCAGGTGATTTGCAAGTCATGTGACTAGAAATGCACACTGCGCAAGCGCAAAGACTCGGAAAAGACCTTTACCCATCTGCCTAATGGTGAGAGTGTCGGTCTCGTAAACGGTAGGTACTGGGTTCAATCCCAGGGTGGGTCATACCAAAGACTTGAAAAATGGAACTAGTTGCTTTCTCGCTTACGCTCAGCATTGAGAGGATAGGACTGGTTCGCTCGATGTCAGTATAATGTGAATGAGTGTGGAGTCATGTCTGCCTACGGCATATTTCAGTGAGACAGCACTAAAAAAATGGCAGCATTAGATCTGCTCTGTTACAAGTAGGTACATCCCCCCCCCCCCCTGCCCGCCCCTTCCCTTTCCCGTCGTAATATAGCTGAAAAATGTTGAAAGGGACGTTAAACCCGATTCACTCACTTACTCCTGTAAGAGGTGAGAACAATTGACGACGTCTGGCGACTAAAAAAGCAACCATATGACTTCACAGAAAAGCCTTCATAGGCGCCTCATATTCAGGCTAAAATACGCAGGATTCTAAGTCGTAGCCTTGGTATCTCAACTGCGTTTTTATTGTAGTGGTTCATGTAGAAACTATGAAGTGACCACAAGGCCACTAGCTCCGGCTTAAGCGAAAGCTGTGATGACAGATCAGCTCAAATAATGGAAGAACATCGAGGAGGTCTTGTGAGTAAACGCCTCAACATGAGGTAGAAATGGAAAATGTAAGACTACTCAGGAAAACGAACCTGTAATTCTCGACTTCGTACACGGTAAATATCCCATCAAGACAATAATTTTGGGGAACCTAGATACAGCCCCCACCCAATAATAAATAATCGGTATTTTATATACTACTTCCGTTTTCAAGATTATTTGATGAACAGAAGGCTGTTCAGTTTCACATAATTATTTCTGCCAATATGTATATCAGTTTCTGAATATGTATTTGAAAATGATTCCCCAACATTATACGAAGTGGGATCAGTAAACTGGAGAACATGACATATGATATGTGTGTGAAGGAGATGATACATTATTTGTCTTTCGTGACAAGACCAGAATACAATGAAATGCGGTCATTGTAAAAGAAACCACGCTTTGAAGCTAGGCTCTAATTTTTGCTTGTTCCAATTAATCAAACATAGTAGTTACACGATGTCGCATGAATACCTCATAGCTCGTATATTAATAGATAAGTCATCTTAATCACTGGCTCTGTCATGACATCGGTAATTAGCCACTTTCATCTCTGTTCTTCTGTATAATCCCGTCATTGTCGACAAGGAAAAGTATGTGTTCCCAGAACGTAATTCAGCCTTTTACGGATTCCTTAACTCAAAGACCCATTGGCTTCGTGTCTAGTCTTATCCTGCTATTAAATTGGAAATGTCAGGAATGGCTCTGTACAGTTTATTATGATCTGATCTACAGATTGATCTTTCTCATGTCAATGTTGCCAAGAATTCTCTCTCTTCCCTTCCCACGTAACGCCATTTTGTTTTACGGTATGGCGTACGTATAAGCCTTAACGTATTTCATAAGTATATACTTTTTAGTACCAGATATTGTGATTATCAACTTCAAATTAAATTACTTCAAAATTCATAGAAATTTAACCAAAGTTAACCAACTGCACAGCTCATTGAGTTTTGATTTTTCAAAATAAATTTCCAACATTCATTCTACTGTAAAATAAGGCCGAACTCGTCATTAATTGCAACAGAAGGTAACTCACTTGCCTTGGGTATAGACATTCCGCATTTAACATATTAAAGTCTTAGGGGCGGGGGAACCTTAAAATTGACGAAAACAAAATGGCCATCGTTTATGCTATAGGTCCTCATTGCGCGTTAAATGATCAAGGTAGAATCATGATTGTGGTTCTTTTTTGGCATTTTCGGCATCCCGAAATCTAACGGACCAAATATACACATGATAAATCCCACTGACCGCTGATGATAATGATCATAACAGTAGATAGCAAAACGAGGGTTCGCCCTCAGGTGGAAATAATTATTTTGGGTGATTAGTCTGTATTTGTCATCGTAATACAACAATGGGGACTGATCTAAGTTTTAGCCAAAATAATGCTCTCTCAGTGAGATACACATTTGTTGTGACTGTCAGTCTTACTTCTTGTTTATCTTGGTCCTTATAGCGTACTTTACAATCGAGGCCGACTAGTCTGCCGTCTACTATGAAGAATTTCCTAGTCCAGAATTGAAATCCCCTGGGGTTTTGCCTTCTTGCGCAAATTCCAGTAAACTTGCATATGACAGATATCGAATCCCATACCCTACAGTTCCGGTGTATGCATGAAACCCGTGCAACATATCCTCTACGAGTATACCAAGAGCAATGTACGATGTCTATATCCAGTATATAGGGCTGGGTTGGGTTTATTCATATTTTCCAGTATATTTTCACTATCCACAAGCCAAGAAGATGAGAGAGAGCAACGATATAATGAGAAATACAGCTACAAGCATTCATTTTCAAATTCTGAGTTTGCATTTGAATTTGGACCCTTTCCTAAGCAACCTCTGTTGTTTAAAAGATAAACCTTCTTCGCCAATTAGATAATACTTTGAAGATGTTCATGAAGGTGTTCATGATACAGACGACCAAAAGTAATCGCGTAGGAGGTTCAAACAATTCGCCGCCGTTCATGCAAATTTTACTGTCTCAAATATTTTTAGCAGACCAATCGGATGTCCAGATCAAATCAGATGGTATTAGAATCTATCGTTTGGAGCACAACAGCTTTCCCAGTTGCATTCCCTCTGGGTTTATCTGTTGCCTATAAATGCCCATTTGTGCCTAAGTCACAAGATATCGTAGCGACCAATCTCATTTGCTGTGTGTGGCACATGGCTGTACTTTGCGCCTGCGTGTTATCCCATAATCGCGTAGTATTGCTGGGGTGGCTGTTAAAAATGGTAATTGTAGGTCACGGGGTTCGACAGGCTCGATGCATACTCATGAATAATGCACGATATAAATTCTGTATTTGAGCCATAGTGGATGCGTGCCTGACGCTGCGAGGCTAAAGAAGTATGGTGGACTCAAGTAATATTCCAGTGCAATTGTCAGCTATAATAATATAATAAACAGCTTTGTAATGTTAAATATGGTACTAGACACGTACCGATGAAGCAGGTTGGACCCGTGAGATTTAAGTAAGTTTGGCGAAAGAAATCCAATAAAAGCTCTTGAGTTTTGTAACAGACCAATATTCCGACGTCCTGCAGTACTGTCCCCATACAAAGCGACGTTAAATCTTATTCACTCACTCACTCACTGTCCCCATAATGGTGTTGCGTTTTATAACCTCCGATGCGACACATGAAAATGGGTGTTTGAAATGATTATACATCTGTTGTAGACAGAACTGTCTTTTCAGTACCCTTATGTTTTAATTTTCGGAGGAAATTAGTGCACTTACATTTATCTAATTCGTACGGACAGGATGCGCTGCAAATATTAGCATATCAGGGGCAGGGCGGTCATTTTGTTTTCATGGATTCGAACTGTAACTCAAGATCATTGTCGGTTAGAAACAAGTATTTGTATTGAAGAAACTGCTATAGGTAGTTAAATATGCATGAATAAATACGGTAAGTTACTTTACAGAACTTTGATATATTTTCCGCCAATCCACTGACTTTGAGCGTTCATTTTGCTACCTAATGTTGTAATTTTATTTTTGGTCACCATAAATGACTAACCGTGTGTCTTTGATTGATTTGACGTATGTTGGATTAGTGGTGTTCTCAAACTCATTGAGAGGTTTTAGGTCATGTGTCTACCTTGAGTATGTGAGAATTTGGATGCTTTTTCTGACAGCTGGCGGCCATATTGTATTTTGCCAATTTTTGGGGGTGTTCTCCCAGCACGGTTCGTTAAGACATGTGATATGTTACACGAGACATATTTCTGGATATAAAACCGTTGGGATATCTTCTGTGCAATAAGTTTGAGGTCAAACCTTGAAATGACTGGACCAGAATGGCGTAAACTATATTTTCGGTTGACGCAGAGTCGATCTTGGTTTGCATGGCTGATCTGTGCTAATGGTATCACCGTACCATTGCTCTGTGTTGGATGCCATGCCACATGATACGATGACACTTAGTTCGATTGTATAATGCAACAATAAACGTGATTATGCAACGGTGTACGATATCAATCAGGTGACTTAATTTGACCATGTCCAAAGTTCAACACCTTTGGCCATACTTGCACCTGAAAGGCGATGACGCCATGCTACGAAGCGATACAGGGAGGAAGAAACTCATCGTATAACACATGGTTTCATATTGAAATTACATCACACCATCGTATCGTTACATCCCATCGTATCGCCATGCAATCGCATCGTATCATCGCACCAACGTATCATGGTGCCATACGTCGCTAGATGTATTTCTCCATATCTTAAGAAATAACTGCTGCCCACTTCGAATAACGAACTGCGAACTACGAACCGTGGTCTAACTATGAACGTTACATTGTGCTATAATTTGGCAGAAACCAGCCACCTACATTGACAAGCAGTCTTATGCTCTGTGCTTTGCTGCGATCATGGATCCAAATTGGTTTTCCAGTTTTCTTCATCTCATCGATGTCTTTTCTGATCTTTCGTATAATTTGTTTTAATCAGAGAAAAAAGAGTCAAAAGACGAGATATCGCCAATTATACTCGTAATCTATATGCTCTCCGTGATCAGAAGTTGATGAAAATATGTGTTCGTGTGTTGCTGGCCATATGTTTTCATAAGATCTTTGAGTTTGATGGATCGATAAGTGTATAAGCGGAAGATCTTGTCCGAAAATAAGACACTTAAAGGATTTTACCCTTGATTTAAAGCTGAAACGAAAACAGAGACTGTTTATGGCGTATCTTCTCTACTAGTCCATCTTAATGACGATATACGGTCGCTGTTTTTCCAACGTTGCCATAGCAGCAAAAGACGTATTTTGGAAGAACTAATCCTTCTCTCTATAAGATATCAGTGGTAAAGCCCAGGGGGGATTTTTGAGTCCGGTCACTAATTTCTGTTTAATAATCAATATTCTCAAAGGCTTGGCTCACCTCTGATTACCCGATACTTTCCCTAGAGAGTACAGTAAGATTCATAATCAGCTAAAGATACTATATCGATTTGCTTATTTCTGGACGGCGATATACGTCAACGTTAGCTAAATGTACACGGGGCGTATATATTTTTTGTCAACAGGTTGCACAGTTAGAGTTACCTGTGGAATTCTCCCTCTGATAATTTGAAAGATGAGATTGTTGACATGACATCATGTTTAAGCGTTCATGCTGTGTGTATATCTGTGTAAAAAAGTACCGTGACGGTATTAAATTTGTAATATATTTCTTTGAACTTCCTTGTTCCCTTGGCGATATTTGATAAAAAAAATACTTCAGAGCGACGAATCGCACGGAGGTCGTTTATTACCATTACCGGTAATCAAATTGAAAAGATATATTACATTTAATTAGAACAGTATGTTTTACTTAGAGTGCAGATGATGCAGTTCTGATAAGAATCCATTTGGGATACAAATATTAAAAGTGAGAACAGCTGATTTCGGATAGGCCTACATCTAAGAGGAATATTAAAATGTAAATACAAAGTCTTCTTTAAGAAACAAATACATATGATCCAAATGGAAACAATGGACTGATGGTACATACGATAGAAGTAACAGCAATGGAATCGATATAGAATACATATGTTACTAGTTAGAATAGATGGTACTTATCATCTTAGTTCTTTATTTTGTTATGTTCAAAATAGTATCAATCTTATGATGTTTGTAGGATTTATTCGAAGCTCAGCTTTTTCAACTCGTCGATCGGAAAGCTTTTCCATCGCGCAACTACGTAAACTGGCAATATATTCTCATCGTTTTTTTGCGAATACTTAGGGTCACGGTTTTGGCACAAATTGAGTTTTCGATTACTTAGAGAACAAGGCCACTTGACTTAGGATAACGAATAATTAAGGAACTTACCGTACAAGTGGGAACAATGGATTCATACCTATGATAGCAGTAAGAATAATAGATGTGGAGTACATATGATACAAGTAAGAACAGTGGATTCATGGTACTTACGATAAGAGCAATGGATGTGGAGTATATATGAGACAACAAGAACAATGGACGCATATTATTTATGATACAATTAAGAACAATGGATGTCGAGTATAGGCCTATATGATACAAGTGAGAACAATGAATTTGAGAGGAAAATTATACGTATGTGACAACAATGGATTTTGAGTACCGTATATATGATTTCAGCGAGAAGAACGGCTACGTTGGTACATATGATTCATGCAAGAACAACCGAGATGTGGAGAACAAATAATACAGACGAGAACAATGGATTTGGAGAGCATAAAGTACAAGAGTACATGTGACTATGGAATCCTGGTGCGTATGATGCAAGTATATACGAACAGTGGTATGATGGCATAAATGATACAATTGAAAACAATGATTGTGTGTATAATTAAAAGAACGTAGAAATGGTTAATGAAACAAATGAGAACAATGGATTTGGGAAACACATGATAATAACGAGAACAACAGATTCCTGATACACTGATACCAGTGAGAACAATGGAGTATCTGTATTTGTCCTAAAAGTGTACCATTTAGATCAATCGATTCGTGATACCGCTACACGGTACACAAGTTACAGGTCACAGTTGTGGCTTTTGGGTTCATACTATACATTTATGTATTTTAGTTCAATGGTTTTGGGTAGGATACGTATCATATAATGGAGTATATTGGGTAATTGTATTGTCGGTGATTATGGCTGATTCAGAACTGCCATACAAATCCTGTTGTCTCAAGCTTCTTCGGGTCAAATGGTCTTCATCGGGCTATAGAGCTTATACATGACAACGCGATGCCATGCAAGATTTGGGAAAAATCTTTTTATTTCTTTCCGCGCGTGACCTTTTTCAGCGAATATTGAATTAAAAAACAATCGCCACGTCCAGAACGTGTTCACTAGAGAATCTTGTTTGCAACTGCCCCTGCCATCATGCGTACACGATGGACTCTGAAGTCATGATCACGACAGCAATGGAAATTCTTATACTATAAAAGTAGTCCCGGGCTGGTGGCAGCGATGTCGTACCACTCAGTGTTAGAGTACCGTATGCGACATGATGCCTGTGGTGAAACCGGAAGTGTGCACTAATAGTCAATTTATCTCCCCGAAGCTCTAGGTCCATTTGTTTCAGCCGGAATATAAGACATATCCCTGTTACTTTGCGAAATCTCCAAGATACACCTAGCAATTATCTCTAAGTGAACTGCGTTGCTATAGAGTCGAAGCGATCGTGGCGAACAGCGAAATGTCTTTGCCCAAGAGCACGGAAATTGCTCTCTGGTGAGTTGGTCACTTCCATTATGTTCCTCAGCGAGGACATTTTAGAAGATGGTCCATCTTGGCTCCCAACAATAGCAATCGAAGCAGCTCCGTTTGTCGAGGAACTAAGGACAGGCCTAACACCGCCATCTTCATAATTAATAGGATTCCTGCTTCATAGGCCAAACCAATAAATTAAGGCCAACGGATCATCGAATGCCGAGAGGCATGTATACTGAAGAAATGAGGCTTGCAGTATTAAATAATTGCGCCGCACCACGCACAAACGAATATACGTACATCAAGAGATTATTGTAACATAAATTCACAAGTAATTTGTGAGTGCTGTTAAATATCTCCAGGTGTCAATTATGTTTTCTCATCTATGACAATTTCCAGATGGTTCCCATAGAAACATATGTATGATAATAATCTGTCACAGAGAGTTGGCCCCAACAGCATGGCTGTGAGGTAGGAATCATATATGGACGTGTAACATCCTCTCCAATTTTAACCATTCAATTAACGTGCATGTCCAGGCAAATAGCGAACGAGACCAATTGCCAACGCACATGCTCAAAATTCGGTTTCTGCTTAATAAGAACGAGACCATGGACACAGATATTATTCTAATTCACAACGCCACAATTATATCTTCGAATGATCAAGTCACCCTAAAATAGATCAACCGTACACGTATGGACCACGAAAAACACACTATTTGTGGCGCTGAATTTTCATTGGCTATATAGGGCTGCTGGTTGCTGCTGAATACTGTAGCAATTGCGCATATTGAAGAAATCTGGGATACAATCTAAATACCATATCACATCAACAATTCAATATTCAAAGAAGGACATATGACCCTGTAGTATATTGCAATGAAATGTGTAACTTCGAGATGATCCACTGAGTTACCATGACCTGTACTTATGAGACGGTCCCTCCGAGAACCGGATGGGACACTAAGCGTGTAATGTTGGAATACAGTGTCCGAGTTAAATATGTGTCCCCTCGTTTTCTGAGAATGACAATACCTTACAGATCCCTCTCGCAAGAATTGGTAAAGACAATATGATGACGAACAAAATGCAATTGGTCATACTTTCAAATCGTAACCAGACGTGTTATCGCACTTTCAAACCGTGACCACATGTGCTATCGCACTGTCAAACCGTGACCAGGTGTGTTATCACATTGCCAAACCGTGACCAGATGTGTTATCGCATTGTCAAACCGTGACCAGATATGTTATCGCACTCAAACTGTGAGCAGATGTGTCATCACACTGTCAAACCGTGACTAAACGCTTTATCACGCTGTCAAACCGT
Organism: Hanleya hanleyi; assembly: GCA_036873755.1. Taxonomy (NCBI): domain Eukaryota; kingdom Metazoa; phylum Mollusca; class Polyplacophora; order Lepidopleurida; family Hanleyidae; genus Hanleya; species Hanleya hanleyi. The sequence continues at coordinate 14,741 of JAVTVY010017841.1, read as the reverse complement.
GACCAGGTACGTTGTCGCACTATAAAACCGTGATCAGTTGTGTTATCGCACAGTCAAACCGTGACCAGATGTGTTATCGCACTGTCAAACCGTGACCAGATGTGTTATCGCACTGTCAAATCGTGACCAGATGTATCATCGCATTGTCAAACCGTGACAAATGTTGTACTGTCAAACCGTGACCAAATGTCTTATCGCACTGTTCAACCGTGACCAGATGTGTTGTCGCACTGTCAAACCGTGACCAAATGTGCTGTCGTACTGTCAAACCATGACCAGATATCTTATCGCACTGTTAAACCGTGACCAGATGTGTTGTCGCACTGTCAAACCGTGATCAGATGTGTGTTGTCGCACTGTCAAACCGTGACCAGATGTGTTATCGCACTGTCAAACCGTGACCAGATGTATCATCGCATTGTCAAACCGTGACAAATGTGTTGTCGTACTGTCAAACCGTGACCAGATGTCTTATCGCACTGTTAAACCGTGATCAGACGTGTTGTTGCACTATAAAACCGTGATCAGTTGTGTTATCGTACAGTCAAACCGTGACCAGTTGTGTTATCGCAGTCAAACCGTGACCAGATGTGTGTTGTCGCACTGTCAAACCGTGACCAGATGTGTGTTGTCGCACTGTCAAACCGTGACCAGATGTGTGTTTTCGCACTGTTAAACCGTGACCAGATGTGTGTTGTCGCACTGTCAAACCGTGACCAGATGTGTGTTGTCGCACTGTCAAACCGTGACCAGATGTGTGTTGTCGCACTGTCAAACCGTGACCAGATGTGTGTTGTCGCACTGTCAAACCGTGACCAGATGTGTGTTGTCGCACTGTCAAACCGTGACCAGATGTGTTAAGGCCATTGAGGTAGATCCATGTTTTGATGATCTATTCTCCAGGTCACATTGGAAATACTGCTATCATACTGTTAAGTGTAAAGACGCACCGTAGCCAAATCCCCAAGAAATATAATCTTGGTCCGATCTCGCAAGGACCAGTTTCAGTTGTCTTGCGTTGCTACCCCCAACTAATCAGATATTTCTGAAACACCCTGGGCATTCAGAGAGAGATACATCAGGAGTAATTACTGACTTTCACCCCGTCTGATCGCATTAGAGCATGCTCGATCAATTTGTATTTTGGTGAACTCATTGAATACATACCCAGACAAAACACCTACGTCGTTATCTTTAAACAGCACTCCTTTTGGAGTAAATAACCAAATCACCTTCAGCGTGAATTTTGTGACATTTCCCCTCTCCATCTAAATGCTAGGCTTGACCACAGAGATAAGGAAGAATCTATTCAGGACTTTGAAAGCCGCCGTAATCAGAACATACCATGAAGAGCTTCAACAAGTGATGCCTTAATCATAGCCTCTGTCCTGAATAGCTCTTGGCCGTGTCCTATTCCCGGAGAAAAGCCTATATGCAGACAGCTATTCAATACCGCGTATTAGCTTCAATTTAATCAGGTCCGACAATCTTTTGTATTTTGCGAGACAAAATACATAGAACCTCATACGAGACCCAGTCTTCTATTTACCCCCTCGGGGCCTGTACCAAAGACATCATTTTGTCTGGCATTTTGTCTCCTTCTCAAGGACTTTCGATTTTATTCAATCAGAGCAAAAAGCCAGTGTGATTTTCTACCAGTGGTCTTTCAGTTCGGTCTTTTATGCGTGATGAGTCGGCTATATAGGCACCGATCACCAGTGGGTCATTTTCGACTTAGCTCTGTCAAATGAACAAAATAAGAAAGACTAATTGGACATATAGGAAATCGGTTCTCTAGTTTCGATCTTCCTCTGCGAGTCCGTTCAGTACGGTAAGTGTCGAGGTCCAGTCGTTCAAGCGCAACCCTATATGTCGAGTTGGAAAGAATGATTAAATCTGGGACATAAAGAGCAATGAAACAAAGGTTTTTTTTTTTCTCTTTTAAAGCAGAGAAATCTATTCAATGGATGTTGTATCATTTGTCATGGGTGTTTATTACTCTCCTTCAGGAAGACATGGAAAGGGTATATTGTGATGTGTATCGGTTTGTGTGTCCGTCCATTTGTCCTATATAAACCTTGAAGCTGCCTGGATCGAGTATCCCTGCTGATAATCTGCGACGTTCAGTGGCAATTAATCGATATCAACATGCTCCATCTCGAGGACTAGAGGGCATTATATTCGGTGTCTGTGTTTGTCCGTTCGCCATTTCCACGATGTGTAGGCCTATTTTGTAACCGGTATTAGATATCGCTTTGAATGTAATATTCCACGCGATGCTCTGAAAATAAAAGTTGTCATAGTTCAGCGAGATCCTTATTTCCTCTCTACAGTCGTTGATCGTCATTCTAGTATCATCATCTGTTGGAACATAGGTAGGCCAGTTTTCAATCGATGTTAGTCATCCTTGTTGCGTAGATTCGGTTTGTCAACCGTAATCACCAACCAACATCATATTCGATTCACTTTGGTGAGTTACTTCTTCTACCCATGCTGTCTTTATGTCTCTGTAGCAACTACTAATGATGTATGACATTAGCAGTTGTCAGGTAACTAGTTAATGTCACAGTTGTGTCATTAGTGGTTGGCTATGCGTGCAGACTCCGTCGATTATGTCACAAAAGCTTGCTGACTCTCCTGCCTCTTTCAGGTCCCATTTAAATTATATTTTTCAATTCGAGATCGATGATAAATACGCATACTTGTGTGGCACCTTCAAAGGACACGAAGTTGGAAAAGCGAACAAAGTCAAAGTGAATAAACGTTTTTTTTATGAGCCAATGAATTCAGATGAATTGGACAATATTATAAAATAATATTACATCTATCTGAAGTTTACATTGCGTTCTCTCATCCCCCACCTGCTATAATATATATAATGAAGCTTCACTAAACATTTTCAAAGTTCATGAAAGTTATCTTGAGGGGAAAAATACCGGTACGTCATGTGGTTCTTCTGATTATGGCAATCGTCGATTGACAATCAGGAAAATTTTCAGCGATTCATCATTGAATAAAGCAGGATAGGATGTCACGTAAAAGTAGTCTGTATGATGAGACGTAATATTAGTCTATAGGATGTGACGTAATATTAGTCTGTAGGATGTGACGTAATAGTAGTCTATATGATTTGACGTAACAGTAATCTATAGAGTTTGTTGTTGTGTTTTTTCCCCAAGACGAGTGAATATACGCAATACACTCATATACACGTTTGTGGAATTATGGCCTGAAGTAGAAGTTGACGCGTTGTTATTCAGTTGTGATCGGGGTCATGTGATCTGAGTCTGATTTCTGCAAAACTAGTATATATCACGTGATGTCAACTCTAGTTGAAACTGTTTCATACGCCCAACTTTCTCCTGTATTTACTATGGAAAAGCAGCCAGAGAGCGGGAACACATGTATATTTTCGGGAGACGATCCATCCCTTCAAGTTTACAACTTACGCTCAGCATTAAGGATAGCTGTCCCCTTAGAGGGTCAAAATTGGTCATTTTTTTTATTTCTTCATTCAAATATTCACTATTTCCTCTAACATTTGGTGAAAAAATGAAATCAAAATTATAAATAGAAGTGCTTCAATATTAGGATTAAAAATTTAGTTTCCGAGGCACTGGAACAATTAAGCAGATTGCCTTAGCTTGGGCTTGGCTACTATTATTTTTGTCTGTTAAATTTCCCTTTCCAAAACTCATTTTCGCAGTATTATTCACTCAGACACCCGCCGTGAAGTGATCTACACAGGTGTAAACAATTCTGAGCTGAACAAGTTTTGGCAAGTTTTTTAAGTTTAAATTGGACTTTAAACCGCCTTGATGAAAGAAACTTAAAGGGGAATGTTATCGCCGGACCTATGTAAACGTTAATATCTACCTTGATACTATAAGAAATCGACTATATAGTTTTCCCCCCGATCTCCGAACTTCAAAACGGTAAATTTGGCGATTTAAACGCGTTCCTACTACGGGCCTGTCAAAGCGGTGACCTTTGACCCATGACGTCACAGAGTGAACCAGTCCGCCATAGCATTAGCATTAGCATACGTAAACAAGTAAAATCTGCTCCAATATTTTTCGATTTTTCGACTGTATTCTCGTACTTTGGAGGCATCATACCTCGTCGGTGTGTTGTTGGAGGGTGTAGCAACACGAATGGAGATGGATTCAAGTTGCACTCGTGGCCAAACGGGGAAAAAATCGGGGAGAAATTCGACGAAATTTGTGCAAAACACGTGGGGAAAGCCAACGAAATGGTCTCGCATTTATTTCGCTCACTAGACTGACGACAGCTGTGCAACAACAGAGATGGCAAGAATGTGTGGATATCCCCCTATACTGAAAGAAGCTATTTCCAAGATCAAGACAAATAAATCTTTATCAGAAAGAGAAAATAGACAACCCCTCAGTCTGCCGGAGTGCGCGAGTTATACAGGGACGACCGACCTCGTGGACTCGGCAAGCGACAAACCGTTCCCGCAGACAAGCACTGTAAATCTCCCTGGATGTTTGGGCCCGCACCGCTTCCATCGTCTCCTCTACCGAAGATTTAATCTTCCACTCTTGAAATTTTGCATCAGTCCCACGGAGTGATCGAACAGCCAATCCTGAATCCTACAGCTATTAACTGAACTGTAATAATCAATGTACTTTTAATCAACTTATTCCCGTATATAGGAAATTCACTTCTGGCACCAGCTTATCCTGATTATTTGGTGTCTTTCTGTATCTCCATGTGAGCACATACATTCTATTTTTTTTGATACAATAAATTGAAATTGATCACCGGAAGAGTAACTGAAACAAACCGAAAGGTGTGAAGCAAACACTTTTTTATGTGAGGGTGTCCAAGAGGGAGAGTGAGAGAATTAAGGTTTAACGTCGCGCGTTCAGCAACAGGGTGTCCAAAAGAAACTGGGCTTCTCCACAGGCGAGTTAGTTATTGTTTCAACATCAAATAGCTTCCTTTGGAATTTAAACTTTGTTTTCATTTGAGAGAACTTATCCACAGGTATGGATTAGCTCTCGTTTTAACATCAAATCGCTAACAATAATTGACAAACACATAATAAAACTAGAACTGCAAGCAGTTATGATGGCTTCCATATCTAGGCTGTCTTTGCAATTGCTATAGCCATATTTCATGCGCAGATACTTATGGTGCACGATTAGCATCCGTCTAGCCACCCCGTGAAACGTGCAGGCTCATTTACTCCACTGTTGGCAACACGCCAAAAATTAAGAAATGGATTTAGAGCTTCAAAAAACACTTTTTCTTGGTCAGCAGCACGTGGGAAAGACGTTTGTGGCCTTTGTTTGCGTCCTAGACGGCTCCTTCATCGAAATCAAAATGTTAGTACGTTGAAATAGGTAGAGAAAACGGTCCCTGGAGTCTAGGCAAAGACTTGAATGAAGAAAGTTGAGCTTGGAAATTGGTGGCCCGGAGATAGCGCTTCTCACAGTCTGCTTTTGTGAAGTATAGTTTCAGCCAAATGCTCAGACCTAATAAAATTTCACGTTCCACCATACCTCCGAAACCATTCGAACGATCATGCTGTAATTTCTCTGTCATTATATCAGTAATACAAGGAGTATGTACGCCAAAACTAAGAATAATCTGACTCGCCGTTTGTGTAATATTGAACAAAATTACTTCTCAAATTATGTGATTTTCGGCATTATTTGAAAATCTGACAACTTTCATTCCTCTATAGCGGCAAAACTATTAGAGCTACGAAAAATATGGATGGCAAATTTGTGAAAGAGCTGCTTCTGGAGAATAGAATGCAACAAATTAGAAGCCTTCATCTCTCACGGTTCAAGAGTTACAGCTCTTCAAACATCAGTTAAATGTGTGCCGTTTTTCACAAAATCCAAGATGGCGGCCAAACCACCTGACCTAGAATCAAAATTTTTGCATATTCGTGATCTCCATATCATATAACATATATTTTGTCACTTTCCCCGTCCAAATCAGTTACTTAAAAATCCGCTCATTTTGATTGGCCGCTGGCGGCCATTTTGTTTTACGGAACTGCTTCTCTTAGAGACCCTGATCCATTGATTATGTGTACCAAGTTTCGTGTTGATTAGTCGAATGGTTCCAGAGGAGTAGGGTTTTGAAGATTTTTCTGAAAACGGGGTAAATCCAAGATGGCCGCTGAACCCTTCGACCAATTAAAACCAATTTTCAATATGCACTAGATCTCCACATGTATAATATGTGTGTGAAGTTTGAGCATGATTGGTCTGATGGTTGCTGAGATTTAGCACGCACAAAATCAGGGAGAATAATAATAAAAATAATAATAAAAATAATAATCCGAACAATTATAAGAAGTCTTCCGACTTTCGTCGGAAGCCTAATAAAAATTATAAGAAAAATCAGAAAAATCTTAATAAGTCTTCCAAGTGAATTGCAAACCTTAATAAATGAATGAAAATAACGGTTTGACGTCCTTCTGGTTCGGCATCTTAATAACATCAACTAGAACTGCAAGCAGTTATGATGGCTTCCATATCTAGGCTGTCTTTGCAATTGCTATAGCCATATTTCATGCGCAGATACTTATGGTGCACGATTAGCATCCGTCTAGCCACCCCGTGAAACGTGCAGGCTCATTTACTCCACTGTTGGCAACACGCCAAAAATTAAGAAATGGATTTAGAGCTTCAAAAAACACTTTTTCTTGGTCAGCAGCACGTGGGAAAGACGTTTGTGGCCTTTGTTTGCGTCCTAGACGGCTCCTTCATCGAAATCAAAATGTTAGTACGTTGAAATAGGTAGAGAAAACGGTCCCTGGAGTCTAGGCAAAGACTTGAATGAAGAAAGTTGAGCTTGGAAATTGGTGGCCCGGAGATAGCGCTTCTCACAGTCTGCTTTTGTGAAGTATAGTTTCAGCCAAATGCTCAGACCTAATAAAATTTCACGTTCCACCATACCTCCGAAACCATTCGAACGATCATGCTGTAATTTCTCTGTCATCTCTGTCATTATATCAGTAATACAAGGAGTATGTGCGCCAAAACTAAGAATAATCTGACTCGTCGTTTGGCTAATATTGAACAAAATTACTTCTCAAATTATGTGATTTTCGGCATTATTTGAAAATCTGACAACTTTCATTCCTCTATAGCGGCAAAACTATTAGAGCTACGAAAAATATGGATAGCAAATTTGTGAAAGAGTTGCTTCTGGAGAATAGAATGCAACAAATTAGAAGCCTGCATCTCTCACGGTTCAAGAGTTACAGCTCTTCAAACATCAGTTAAATGTGTGCCGTTTTTCACAAAATCCAAGATGGCGGCCAAACCACCTGACCTAGAATCAAAATTTTTGCATATTCGTGATCTCCATATCATATAACATATATTTTGTCACTTTCCCCGTCCAAATCAGTTACTTAAAAATCCGCTCATTTTGATTGGCCGCTGGCGGCCATTTTGTTTTACGGAACTGCTTCTCTTATTGAGTTTTCAAAGACCCCGATCCATTGATTATGTGTACCAAGTTTCGTGTTGATTAGTCGAATGGTTCCAGAGGAGTAGGGTTTTGAAGATTTTTCTGAAAACGGGGTAAATCCAAGATGGCCGCTGAACCCTTCGACCAATTACAACCAATTTTCAATATGCACTAGATCTCCACATGTCTAATATGTGTGTGAAGTTTGAGCATGATTGGTCTGATGGTTGCTGAGATTTAGCACGCACAAAATCAGGGAGAATAATAATAAAAATAATAATAAAAATAATAATCCGAACAATTATAAGAAGTCTTCCGACTTTCGTCGGAAGCCTAATTAAGCACGTAAGCAATGTAAATAAGCCGGCCTGCCACGGTATAACAATCTGTCCGTCCCGTAAGAATTGAAAAATAATGAACCATACAATGTCAATAAACACACACATATAAACATAAAGGCGTAAATAACTACATAGTATGCTCTTACAATAACAAATTATCTGTAGATTTTAAATGAATATATATATTATAGTGACATCCACAATAAGCCAAGCCGGCCTAGTTTCCTTTTTGCTATATTATTTAGAAGTTTTTTTAGCACGGAAGAGTAAATTTACGATCCTGTGCATTATAATAACTGATTTATGCCTAAAAAATGCCAGATAAAAGCAGAAATGTATAAATATTATTGTAAGATCCACAGATAGTTGTAATTTCGTGTATAAAGCATGTAATCAGTGTATATAAACCGGCCTGCCACAGCCTGACACGGCCTGCCACCGGCTTGAAACAGGCCTGACATCAGGACGACCCAGTTTGACCCCAGATTCGCTTGTACATATGGCTCAAATCTATCTGACTCGATAGATTCTCCTTCTCCTTTAGTTTCATGATCGCTTACTGCCTCTACATTCTATTCAGTTCCAAGACCTGTATAATCTCCAACGTCACAGTCTTCAACGTGGTTAAGCTGAAATCGGAATCTGTGTCAGAGCTTGTACCGCTGTCTGTGTTATCCGCCATGTTTGACTCTGGCCGCTTCACTGTGTGACGTCACAGGGTAATCGCCGGGCGGATTTTCTGGGGGTAAAAATCAGGCACTTTGGAGCCGTATTTCAGGATATTGCATCATCGCTAAAATTTTGAAAATAATTCTAAAAAATAAAGCAGGCCACAGGGAACTGCTTTTTATTGGTTTTAGCCTTTCAAAAATTGTGATAACATTCCCCTTTAATGTAATAGTTATCCAGAATAAACAGGAATTCGAGTAGGTCCCATTAGACAGATTAAAAATGTATTTGACAATAGAATTCAAGCAAAAACTTTGGATTAATTCATCAGATGTATAGCTGGACACATTTTGCCCGATTTCTAGACTTTCATTTTTGTACAAAATCCGAGATTTAAACGTTTATTTCTCGAAAAGTATCCATGCTACGCTTTTGAAATTTGGCATGCTTGTTACTTATAAGGTCATCTAGTAAATTTTATGTCACTTTTTGTAAGTTCGGATTAGTTTTTTATTTATTCAACTTTTAAGACGAGCGACCGTAAAATAGTACGTTTTTAGTAAAATAGCTGTAAAAACAAAACCAGGAAAAATTTAAAAAAAAATGAGATAAAGTTTACTAGTTCGAATTGTCTCCTATCAAGGTATACCATCAAAGTTGAAACAAGACCAACAGTTTTCATGAAATTTCAATTGAAAAATGGACGCTATTGTTTTCATTTTAATTTTTTAAAATTGGAATATTTTCTACACAGTAGCAGCGTCGGTTATACAAGTCATATAGTTGGAAACCCTACGATGTACGTTTTCATAAAATATATAGTTTATTATGGTTATCTTGTATATTTATTGATACAGACGACAAATTGTCACGGGGGTGCAAAAACTGTCTCTAAGGGGACAGCTATCCCTTAAGAGGATAGAACAAGGACTGGTTCGCTCGGTGTCAGTATAATGTGACTGAGTGGGGTGTCATGTCTGCCTACGGCATGATATTTCAGTGGGACAGCAATAGATCTGCTCTTTTACAAGTAGGTACCCCCGCCCCTCCCCCTCCACTCCCTTCCCTTCCCCGTCGTGATATAGCTGGAAAAATGTTGAAAGTGACGTTAGACGCTATTCACTCACTCATTCACTCACTCACTCCCCCCCATCCCTTTACATTGACCAGTGTAGTCCAATACATAACGTCACGGAATTACTACAGCCTAATGAAGACGGGGCCTGGAGCTTGTTATTTGTAACTTCCCCCCTGACAGTAATTTTACATCCTCGCTAATGCTCTTGTACATAGTAAAACACTAATGATATGTTCTATATATATCCAGCTTTATTAAAGAAATCTGGCTGAAAAACTCCACACTTCGCTCATCTGGTCTTTATCAGTGAAGGTACATGGGAAATTAGTACGTCCTTCAGGTTCTTTAAATATGGTAGATGAGGTTGTACAATTAGGGAGGAAGAAGAAATGTTCGTTAACAAAGGTTAACATACTGACATCGACAACGACCCCTCTTCTGTTGTGTTCCATTATAATTGGGGTTTGGACATTCCAGCAAGTATTAAAATACCAACATGATTACGTACATACAGATAAGGGGTGTTAAAGGTGTGGATTTGAAAGTAGTACAGATGGATCAGATGATTTGAGGCAATATTAATACACTGTAGAATAATGGAAATATATCACCGGTTCCTTTTATTTTGATCAAAGCATATTGAAAATAATGCAGAATCGTCCGCATGTTGATCTCACATCTCCTGTGCATTTTTCAAATTGTCAACATTTTTCAGAAAAGGTCATAAATCCTTAAAAGAAAAAGGCAATCACGGATATATGGTAAAAGGTCACGTGTATACGATGCATTTTCTTTGACGTTTTAACAACATTCCAGTTTTATTGATGCCCTGAGTTACTGCCCTGTCACAGTCGATGCGGCACTATAATCTATCTTTCCATTAATGACGTATAACATTACATAAATTTAATTAAGGACTGGAATATATAAATCACAGTGCAAAATTCCGTACAAAGAAAGGTATGCGCAAGGGCTAATCATGCCTTGGAAAAGGAATTTTACCCCAATAATACCTTATGTCACTACGCATAATATAAGATAAATGACCCTCTCTTGAAACAGTGTTTGTCACCTTTAGTGTGAAGACAAGTTTCAGACCTGAGAAAGACATCTTATTTGTGCGAGAAAAGAGATGGTAGCCCGCTACTCCTATCTTATACTCCTATCTCGCGCTCAGCGGGAAGGTTGGATTCCATTCAGAGACAGGACATTTCCGGACATCTCAAGGAAACCTGAATAGCCAATGTTCTTTGAGATACTTGTCCATATATCAAGTCATTGACAACCCGCTTTTCACAACTTCCCATACAAATACGCTGGTATGCAAACCACGACCCGCTTTACGGCCGCTTCGCTCCGCTTTACGGCTGCGGACAAAAACGAGAGACCCTCTTTCAGGCCTAAACTGTCAAAATACTTCGATAAAATCTATCTTATCTTTTGAGGATAATGCCTCCTTTCCTTCACAAACCAGCCTATAGAAACCATTTACTGTACAAAGTCCTCCAGAAAAAACCACTGCAATTTTACCTCTCGTTTCACTGGTCACGAACAAAGGCCGCTTAACACTCGAATGGTTTTCTGTAGTACATTATGACCATGTTATAATAGACTAACAAGGACTCTAACGTGTCCTCAACTTCATTATGAAGTTATAATAATAAACCGTTTATGTAGAGGTTGGTGGTAATGTGGGAGTATACAAGCTTAAGGTCACGCGGACCAATCTGTAGTTTGAGTCTTTTATTGTATTGTTCACAGGCAATATTCCCCTCCGATGCTATACAGGTATTTCTCTTGAGAAGTAGAGATTCTTCAAGCTGGACATAATGCCCCACATCCACTCAAGTGTGCTTGATATTTTTAATGATCCAGTAGGCATCGGACATGACCCTCTTCGACCGTTACTGTAGGTTTCCAAAGCATATATCCCTGAACCATCTTCATTCTATCAAGTCAATTTCTACGTCCCCACTTCGAACCTGTCGAAGTGGGAACGTAGAAATTGGCTTGATAAAATGAAGATGCCATGGACAGGCAATTTCACATGCCTTCAGTCAATACATGTACAATCAGTATGAAGTATGGTCTTGGTTATTATATAAAATAAATCCTACAAACTGAAGTCACTTTGGGTATGGAAATTAATACTTCTTCGACAAATTCAAATTACACAAAAGTATGTGAGAAAATAAAGCTTCAATCCTCGTCCAAACCGGTTCATGGAGTTGAAATGAACAATCACAATCAGGTAGTCGTGACCGTCCGGTGATTTGATGATAGTTGTGACCGTCCGGTGATTTGATGATAGTCGTGACCGTCCGGTGATTTGATGATAGTCGTGACCGTCCGGTGATTTGATGATAGTCGTGACCGTCCGGTGATTTGATGATAGTCGTGACCGTCCGGTGATTTGATGACAGTCGTGACCGTCCGGTGATTTGATGATAGTCGTATCCGGCCGATCTCCAGATAATTCTTTTTAATGCTAGGTCAACAGAGGTAATATGCAGACTTGAAAAGTAATCCAAATATTCGCCAAACATCTATTTTACTATATATGATGTCACTTCCGGCGATGTGCACGAAGGCCCCGAATCCGGTCCAAAAATCTGACTGGTGGCTGGGGTAGTAGTAGTGTAAGCGTAAATGGAACGACATTTCACCCGGATGTAGAGGTCATTTGTGGCGGGAACGTGGCGGGAGGAGAGGTCAAGTGCAGTATAGTTCCGGCAGAAGGACCAAAAGCTACCTCCAATCCAGGAGAGTTCCAATTGTTGGAGGGGATGTATTCAGGATGTATTCCTCCGCGGTGATGCGGTTTGGCCGCGGTTTTGGCGGTGATTCGGTCTCGGGAAAAAACTTCCGCGGAGAAAAAAAGTAGTCCCTAGATAAAATGGTCGGATGGGATCGAGTGAGGTATCAAAGTGAAGCTTATGTGAAGGGGCATCTAATGGGCTGGGTGTGGGGTTGAACTATCGGCCTTCTGCGCATGCGCGGTGGCCGAAGGGTATGAAAATAGCCGTTTTGGAGCTAGGGGAGTCCCTAATGGCCCAATGGGGTCGAGTGAGGTATCAAAGTGAAGCCTATGTGAAGGGGCATCAAATGGGCTGGGTGTGGGGTTGAAATATCGGCCTTCTGCGCATGCGCGGTGGCCGAAGGGTATGAAAATAGCCGTTTTGGAGCTAGGGGAGTCCCTAATGGCCCAATGGGGTCGAGTGAGGTATCAAAGTGAAGCCTATGTGAGGGGGCATCTGATGGGGTGGGTGTGGGGTTGAAATATCGGCCTTCTGCGCATGCGCGGTGGCCGAAGGGTATGAAAATAGCCGTTTTGGAGCTAGGGGAGCCCCTAATTGTCCGATGGGGTCGAGTGAGGTATCAAAGTGAAGCTTATGGGAAGGGGCATCTGATGGGCTGGGTGTGGGGTTGAAATATCGGCCTTCTGCGCATGCGCGGTGGCCGAAAGGTATGAAAATAGCCGTGTTGGAGCTAGGGGAGCCCCTAATGGTCCAATGGGGTCGAGTGAGGTATCAAAGTGAAGCCTAGGTGAAGGGATATTTTACGGCTGGGTGGGTGCATGTAAAATTTTTCCTGAAAAAAAAAAAAAACGGAAAACGGACTTTATCGAAAAATCCGGGAAATGCCTATATGGGGTATGGGGGGGTATATAGGTCGCCGGGCTTAACGGGGCTCGCCTGTCAATAGAGTTATCTCCCCCTAGTTCCAGGATGGGTGTATGTAAAAATTTTCCTGAAAAAATACGGAACACGGACTTTATTCTAAATCACGGGAAAATGCCTATATGGGGTATGGGAGGTATAGGACCATCCTGGGAAACCTACTTCTATACATTTGCGGTAGGGTTGTGGGGTCTCGTTTTACTCGTCTCGTCATTTAGAACATGATAGGAAGTGTCCCCGTGCGAATCGGTGAAATTTTTGAAAAAGTACGATATAGCCCCATATAGATATATATATATAAATATATATTCCCATACTGGAGTATAGGTTCAATGTTTATCCTACTGGGAAACCTACTTCTCGACATTTGCGGTAGGGTTGTGGGGTCTCGTTTTTCACGTCTCGTCATGTAGAACATGATAGGAAGTGTTGTGGAGCGAATCGGTGAATTTTTTGAAAAAGTCACCAAGGCCTGGGTAGGCCCATAGGCCTATACTGCATGGCTATGGGTGTATAGGGCCATACGGGATGGCCGTGTTGGAGTCTAGGTGGGCCCCTAATGATCCTATGATGTCGTATGAGGTCTTATTTTGAAGCTCTCGTGGAGGAGCACTTGACTACACTAATGGTTGGTCCGTGTTCAATAGTCTGCGCATGCGCAGCCTGGCCGTAGTAGAGAAACCAGGCATTTTGGGGGGTATGTGGGTGTGTGTTTGGGTTAGAGATGGGTTATTCACGGTTCGAATGGGTCGTGTGAGGTATCAATGTGAAGCTTGTGTGGGGTAGAGTCAGAATGGCGTGTTTTTAAATGCAAGTCGCGTCAATGTGCGCATGCGCAGTCTGGCCGTAGTAGAGAAATCAGGCATTTTGGGGGTATGTGGGTGTGTGTTTGGGGTAGAGATGGACCGCTATGGATCCGAATAGGTCGTGGAAGGTGTCAAAGTGAAGCTTGTGTGGGTTAGAGTCAGAATGGTGTGTTTTTACGTGCAAGTCGCGTTAATCTGCGCATGCGCAATTGGTTGTAGTAAGTAAAGTGACCATTTTGGGGCAGTACATGAAGGTATTTGGGGTCGACATGGACTATTCACGCTTCGAATGCGTCCTGGAAGGTGTCAGCTTGTAGTTCTCAGGGTGTAGACCCTGATTTGAGGGATGTTCCCGTCACCTGTGACGTCATCGGTGACGTCATCAGTACGAGTAGTAAGTAAAGTGGGTATTTTGGGGCAGTGAAGGGAAGGTATTTGGTGTAGAGATGGGCCATCCTTGGTCCGAATGCGTCCTGGGAGGTGTCATTTTGTAGGTCTCAGGGTGTAGACCCCGATTTGGGGGCTGTTCACAGCATCTGTGACGTCATTGGTGACGTCATCAGTACGAGTAGTAGCGAAAGTGAGCATTTTGGGGCAGTGAAGGAAGGTATTTGGGTAGAGATGGACCATCCTGGGTCCGAATTCGTCGTGTGGGGTGTCATCTTGTAGTTTTCGGCGTGCAGACCCCGATTTGAGGCATGTTCGC